>CAKNYM010052700.1:648262-691961 GCA_932195095.1 Andricus curvator | reverse complement strand
ATACTAAAGTAACTGAAATTTACATCATTCTCCTGGAAGGTCTCTTCCTCCTGCCACACGAAATCCTTCGGATTCTCGTGTCAGGTTACCTTCTCACTGTTAGGAATGTTCGGAAAATTCCGAAACACTTGGTATACTAAAGTAACTGAAATTTACGAAATTAGGTTGCTGGAAACGAAATTTAGTACCTTTTAAAGTCAGTAGTCATAGGCGGCAATGAACTGCAAAAGGTTGCGTTGAATTATAAGGATGGAGTAAACCTATTTTTTCCGATATTGAATGATCTCATGCATGAAAAGGATTTCCAATTGGCACGAGGAGAAGAAACTGAAAAACGTGTTGAAATTACGAGTAAAATCAGCGACCTAGAAGCTCGGTTGATGAGCGAATTATAATTGCAATAAAATGGTTGCAAGATGCTGCAATCATCTGCCTCGTACATGAACTTCTAAAAAGGTACATCAGGTTTCATTTGAATGGTGCGTCTGCTGTTCACGTCAAATGACGCCCTCTTAGCTGGATAGCTTATATTTTATCAGCTTATCAATCTGATTGACAGATGTCAATGGCTTGAGCTTTAATTTTAAAAGGCCTATAGAAGAAAGTGGGGAAATTTCGCTTAAAAGTTGAAGATCGTATTAGTTGTGACATCAGTTTTAATGAAATTGCAAACTAAAGTTTTTCATTGAAACTGACTAATGAAATGTAAATATCTGATAAGAATAACGCTGTCGCCTATAATATATCAGATAACGACTATAGAACAATTCGGAGCACTCGAACATTCATCAGTTGCATAGTTAATAAGAATTTGCTATAATACAATTATCCGTTTCTCCTCCAATTGAAAATTATGAAAGTTGTATCTACTGTCGTCTTATTCCTGGTGGTTATCCTCGAGTCTATTGGTGAATATAATCAAATATATTTATAATTTGAAGTACATCTTTTTATGGTATAAGAAAATCCCAATTTGTGCGATTTAATCTACATTTTATTTCAATTGCTGTTTCATTTTAAACTTTATTTGAGTTCGTCAGAAATGAGCAGGAATTAATTCTGAATTTATTCGAGGGGAAACCAGAATATAATTGTTAAAAGAAAATGGAACTCAATACGTATCCCTACTGTTACAAAATTCGTACCATATGGCATCGTACCTCATTATTATCACCTGTGTAAGAGTCGCGCTGAGCCCCCCAATTCAGAAAATCTCACTAAGATTTTATAAACCTAAAAAAAGAATATACATAAATTCTGTAGATTGAAGAAACATAAAAACCATAAAATTATTCTAAAACATCTGTCCGTTCATTACATTTGTTCTGATTTCAGATTTAAAAGAAAACTAATTCACTGAGGGCTCTATCGGCCTTGAGAAATATATTCGCATTACAATACTCGCGATGTATTTTTTATATGTATTTATATAATTCTCTAATAAATTGTATAATCACACAAAATTTTCGATTTGTCAATAATAGATTCTATTTCAAATCATGCAGAGGTCTCGGTTAGAGTTCTAGAATGACTTTTCCTTTAAATATTTCATTCTGCAGTTGAAATAAAGGGTATTTCGAAAACTGACCATTTCTTTTAGATGACAATTTGCACTATATTTTCCATAAATGCTTCTTTATTTAAAGAAAGGAAGGCAGAGACATACAAATATACAATAAAAATTGTATCCTGTTTCTTGTTGCAGATTTCAGTTTTCAGTTCGAATGTTTGCCTAATGGCGAACCTATTCCGTATGTTCCTCGTTCCAAACCTTCTGATTCTCCTGACAAAAATGATTCACCAGCTGAGCCTGTTCTTCGTGTCAGATCCGAGTCTCCTTCTGCCAAAAGACCTTATATATACCTACCTAGAGTGCTACCTGAAAGACTTAGATTCGTTCGGCTTATTCCCAACGCCAATCCGAACCGGCGATTCGAAGTTCGAAAATATACTTTTCCTCGCGATAAGCCAATTCAATTGAAAGAAAGACATAATGTCCTTGGGCCCATACCAACCGAAGAACGAACTGTATTATCAACGTCTGATGGTGACATCTTCGCAATATTTGACAGAAATTATACAGTTCTTCGTGGAATCTTTACAAGAAGATATCACTCTGGAAGGCAGGTTGAAAGACGTGTGAAAATAAACATGGACAGCGGCGTGGTTGAAGATATGACTCTAGAAGAAATCGCGGATTCTCCGTTAGGCAGGAAGCACCTAATCTCAATGAGTTTCAAAACAATAATAGTAGACGGCTTCGACCCATACCATTAATTTAATTATAAAAAAATATAAAATAAACTATAATACTGTTGCTGATGCAACTTGAGATTAAAATGTTACAAGTAACTGGAATTATATATAACTAGGAAAAATTGCGCTTTGCGAGCTTATTACGTGATTCTCATTTCGATTTCCTCATTATCAAAGTAAAATATATATTTCAATTGAAAGCTGTATAAAATGTAACTAATAATTAGGAATAATTAAAATTAATATTAAAATAACTACATGAGCCTTCATAAAATTTCAATTTTAATCGGCTTTTAGCAATCTGTGATTCTTATTCAGGTAGAACAGTTTATCCCAGGAGGAATTATAAACAGAGAAAGCAGTGATTGAGCTAATTTGCGATTCCGTATCATAATGAGATTGTCCCAAATGATGTGATTTTGCATGCTTTTTTCTGAATACTTAAATTATGAAGATTTAAAAAATGTTCACACGTAAACATTTTTGTCATTTGAATACATATTTGCTGAGGGGGAGGAGGTGAAAGTTTTGTGGATATCGTCCATTCCGGTAATTTGTAACTCTTCGAACGGCAATACAAAAAATTTCCTTTAGTTCAGACCTTGAGAATTTTTGGAATGAATAAATATTTGGCCTTCAAGAATGGAAATCGAAAACTAATTTGACTTTTTTGGAAAAATGCAATTTTTTCCTTTTTGAAATCAACAAGAAGCTTATGTGTTTCCCTTCAAGAGTTTCGAGGTACTACAATTTTTTACTTAAGTACCTCACCTATTATTAAAGGAAAAAATCTGACGTTGCGCGTGCACATTCTCATTGACCGGGCGGCTCGCTTCGCTCGCAAGTTTGAAGATTACGGCCTCGGTCGTTTGCATTCATTGTTCTGTCGCTTGCTTTTAGAAAAACGTTTTATTTCACCTTTTAACACTTGATTACTGGTTACGTCACCGTACCGTTACCAGTATGGTGACATGTGCTGTCTGTAACGAATCTACAGCGAGAGGGGCGACGGATTCTCTAGCTGGCGGAAGGTGTAGCCCATTGTCACATATTACTTGTCTAAATTTCGCGAAAAAGGATATTGAAAGTATAAAAAAAAACTGAAAGCTTGGAACGTACGAATCGCTTGAAATCCTTGAGTAAGGAAAGTACCCGTCATCGTGGATCACTCTGCTCTATTGCGTCTGAGGCAGACGTAAGTAAGTCAGGAATGTCTTCTGTCACGCTGGGGCCCGGAGTCAAAGCATTAATCTCCTACGCTATTTCTAAGGAACAGGAGTCCAGCCTTCAGAAAATCACTTCCTTGATGGAGGCTTTTGCAGCTAAACAAATGGTTTTCAATCATTCATTCGAGGTGGCCATCAGAGGAATAAAACCCGATGTTGTTAAAAATACTTCCCGCATCGTAGTATTCGAGAAGACCACGTCCTCGAATGTGACGGACATTATCAAGCTCCAAGCGGATTCCGAAACTATTATAGACGAGAACAAGGTTTTGAAAACACAAGTTTCTATTTGAATGAGTTCACCTTTCAAACAGTCGAAGGAATTGCCCGCTACTTTCTGTCAGATTGCTGCAGTTCCGCAGGTGCCTCTCACAAAAAATGACATTTCATCTATTTACAGGTTAAGAGACTTAAGGAGCAATGTGACTTCACAAAACATCCCACCAATACTGGTTGTTAAAGCACAAAAGCAATCTACTTGCGTTAAACTTTTCTTAAACTGCAGAAAAAAGCGTTGAGTCACAACCATAATGATTGGATGAAGTAAGGACGTACTTAATTTCTTCGCTCGATCAGTTTGCGCCTTTGCATGTTCCACATAAACATAAAAATTCCGCTCCTTAAAATACAGTTGAAAACAAAAACCTTTATGAACGAACGTAATAATAAGCGTCGCCTGGCAAAAAGAACGAAAAATGCAATGATACAAGCACAGTTTCGAGGGCTAAGGAACTTAGTTCAAACCAAAATCAGGTATTCGTATAATCAATATAATTACAACGATATAAAGGACAAGAATGAAAATGAAAATGTCTGGCACTTACTTATACGCTCATATCTAATTCCACCTAAAAATAAAGCCTCAGCTCATACTTTCTCATTTAATGATTTATTGATAGCATTCACAAACTTATCATCCTTCAACTCCTCCAACTCTAGTATACCCGCTACAATAATTCAGGCAAGCTCGACTTTCCGAGATACTGATTTTTTTTAAGACATAACACTGTCAGTTCTCTTCGAGCAACTCTTCAAAATAGAAACTAACGCTTGAGGAACTGATGGTATATCTATAAAGATGATTCGACTAGCGCTTCCTGTAATTTTCCCCATACTCCTTCACATTTATAACTATTCTCTTCAGGTGGGATTTTTTGATATTTCTCTCATCCTAAAGCATCGCTCTTCCTCTATTAGAGGCATGCTTGCGGTTGGTCTCAATTTCGATTCTCTTTCTCTGTTACCAGCTTGTTCTGGCTGCGGTTGAATAGACGCTCCGCTTATATTACCCCTTTTCCGGAGTTCCTCGGCACGGTTTCACAGACTGGTATCGTACCACTCCAGCAGGTCGTCCTTGAGTCGATCCGTCTACTCAAAATAATTGAAATTTAGCCGGTCCATCGAATTGACTCTGTCTCGATTAGCTCCCCAACTTTAGGATGACCAGCATTGTTGTCCGACCCACGGCTTATTCATTGAAAAGTCGCCAAACTATGAATTTGTTTATAAAAATTGTTCAACAATTATCAAAAAGCATCAATTCCTAATTAATAATAATGGAACATTTATTTCTCATTTTCGTTTCATCATAGTTGCATGTCCTGCCAGGCGTAAAATTCATATCAATTACAAATACCCTTAAATGAATAAGACTGAGAACGGTTTGAAAATTTTTTTGTTTTCGAAAATCTCATTGTCTCAAATGCTCAACTTTTCGGCAATCACCTGTATAAATTTCTCATGTATATGACGTAAAAGATTGTGCAAATTGTGATATCAGTTTTAAAGAACTTGAAAACTCATTCATTACTTTCTTCGAAACTGACTAATGAAATGTAAATATCTGATAAGGACAACTCTGACGTATATGATTCATGAGATAAGGACTATAGAATAATTGTATTATATAATATAATGAAGCACTCGAATTCATCCGTTACATTGTTAACAAAAATTTTCAATAAAACATTATTCCGCTTTTCCTCTAATTAAAAAAGATGAAGATTTTTTCTACTCTCGTTTTAGTCTTAGTGGTTATTCTCAAATCTATTGGTAAATATAATAAAATATATCTATAATTTTAAGTACATTTTTTATGTTATACGAAAATTCGAATTTGTCCGATTTAATCTATATTTGACCCTAATTGCTATTTTCTTTCAAACTCTATTTGAGTTTATTAATTGATGTTATTGTTTTTTGACTAGCGAACCCAGATCTTTCAGATTCACGGTTTGGTGATTAAAATTAATCTTACAAGTAAATTGAATGACGTCGGCATTCAACTTGTAAGCGTTGTAAAGAAAATATTCTCGTCTCTCCGCAGCTTAGTGGGTAGAGCATCAGACCGGAAATCTGAAAGACCTGGGAGACCTGGAAGCCAAATTACATATATTTTTGTAAATGATAAGGGAATCCCTAATCTATCGAATGATCAGTAAGGAACATACAAATAATAAAACAAGACAGAATGGCGGCTGTTTTTTAAACTATTGAAACTGGATTTTCCCAATCAATGCTTTTTCTATGTAAAAAAATTGATTCCTGTTTTTTGTTGCAGATTTCAGCTTACAGTTTGAATGTCTACCTAATGGTGAACCTATTCCGTATGTTCCTCGTTTCGGAACTTCTTATTCTCCTGATCCTGACAGAGACCATTCACCTGCTGACCCTTCTCTTCGTGCCAGATCCAGGTCTCCTCCTGCCAGTAGACGTTCTATACACCTATCTGGGGTACTACCTGATAGACTTAGGTTTGTTCGGATTATTCCTGACAAGAATCCGAACCGGCAATTCGAAGTTCGAAAATACACTTTCCCTCGCGAAAAATCCATTCAATTGAGAGAAAACAATCATATCCGTAGGCCTATCCCAAGCGAAATGCAAACAGTATTAACAACGTCAAATGGTGACGTATTTGCAATATTTGAGAGGAATTATACGCTTCTTCGTGGAATGTATACAATCAGGAATCACTCTGGAAGGCAGGTAGAAAGACGTGTGAAAATAAACATGGACAGCGGCGCGGTTGAAGACATGACTCCAGAAGAAATCGCGGATTCTCCGCTAGGCAGGAAGCGCCCAGTCTCAAAGAATTTTAAAATAATAATGGTAGAGGACTTTCACCAACACCATTAATTTATTTATAAAAAAATTATAAATTAAACTATAATACTGTCGGTAATGCAACGTAGGATTAAAATGTTACAAGTAACAAAAATATTAAAACAGCTACATCAGAGTCTTACTATATGACTTTAAATTTTTTTTGTGGTTTGAAGTCACAAAATGTTAAACACAATTTTTGGAATAGATCTATCTTGAAGATTTGCAATTTGAGATCCTTCAGTCTTTAATTTGTATAATTCAAAATGATCTAGTTTTGCATGTTTTTTCTGAATAGTTACATTATGAAGATCTCAAATAAAAACTCCTTTAATTTGAAAGATTTACAAATGAAAATTATTAAATTTTGATGCTCTTCAAGATCGAAGGTCAAGTTGCAAATAATGAATCTTCCAAATTGAAGAAATTTTGGAAATAAAGCATCAAAATTACTAAAATGTTATCTTAGAAACATAAAAGTTGCGCAACATTTAATTATGAATGGAATTGTGACTTGCAATTTTAATTTCTTCAGTTGAAAGCAGTGAAATTTCCAGCGTTCACTTATTTTCGAAGTTTTCCTATTTAATTAAAATTCAAGCAAATTGTTGTTCTATTGGATAGTTCATAGGTAAACATTTTTTTCATTTCAATGAATATTTTCCGAGGACGAGGAGATGGAAGTTCTGTGATTTTCGCAAATATCGTCTATTCCGTTAATTTGTAACTTTTCTAACAGCGATAAAAAAATCCCTTTAGTTCAGACCATAATAATTTTTTTAACTCAACAGGTAGCTTATTTTTCTCCCTTTAAGAGTTTTGAGGAAAAAAGCGATGAGTAGTTTTTTTAGAATGCACCATTTATTTTGGCAGTTTTTAACTCTTTCAACAGCATAAACGAAACGGTGTATGCTACCATTTTTTATTCAAGTTCCTTACCTATTATTAAAGGAAAAAATACAAAAATTCTCTGTAGCTCTCTATTGTTGTTAAACAGATGAAGCAAATTTGAAATATACTTTGAAATTTACCACTTTTTGAAACTTTTGTTTAGAATTATTATATTTTCATAAGCATTATATTTGAACTTGTACAATTTTTTAGATTTTCAATTTCAAATGACACAATGTTCTAGGCTACTAATTAAAAATTGCACAATTTTTAATTAATGCGTAATTTTTAAGTTGTTTTAGGAATTAACGTATCTGCGGGGCTTTATTTCATTCTCAGAATTCTTCTCATCCTCGTGACTGAAATTAATCTCCTAAAAGGTCTCTTCCTCCTGCCAGACCTTATTATGATGCCGAGCCTTCTCTTCGTGTCAGATCGAGTTCTTCTCCTGCCAGTCAGTCTTCTTTATACATTAGGGTGGTCCAAAAGTGCATTAGAATTTTTTCTTCGAATTTTTATACATATCGTCCGGAAATTTATTCGAATCCACACAAAAATAAATATATTTTTTTTATATTATATTTAAAGGTCGCTCAAGCCCCATGAAGTTTAACAAGTATTTCCCATAAGAAAAAATAAGCTTTTGTAAATTTTATTCAGAATCTTCAATACCACTTTAAGTCCTATTACTTTTCCGCTCGTTCTTTAAGTAATACATTTTTTCTTAAACTATATCAGCATCGTACTTATGCACAATTTGGAAAAGTTTAAAAATTTTAGACGACATCGTTAAGAAATTATAAATAAAAAAATTCGCAGAATTGGCTTGTCACGCACCTTTCCTATACTACAAATTAAAAATTGAAAATTTCTCAATAATATTAATACAATTTTTCTGAGATTCACAGATATTATTTATATTTAGTTGAAAAAAAGTAAAAAGTAAAGCAAAGAGTTCAACATTTTAGTGTTGAGGATTTAAAAAATCACTTCAAAGTCTGCCCCAAAAGTTTTCTGTCTGGTAGAATTAATAATAAGTATTAATAAATACTAAGGTTCATTTTTAATACTTTCAAAAATATCAGGTTATAAAACTAAAAAATTATTACTATTTTTCCACAAAATTTTCTATAAAATATATAATAAATTTAAAGTTGATACATTTTTATAAAAATTTATAAAATTGTTCATTTGTTCTACATATATTTTCGAAAGATTTTTGCTTTACCATAGTTGAAAGTCCTGTCACGCGAAATTTTTAATTAAAAAAAATATATTTTAGACGGTTTGGAAATTTTTTTGTTTTTGAAAATCTCATTGTCCAAAATGGTCAACTTTTTGGCAATCACCCATATAAATTTTCCATCTAAACGTCGGATGTTGCCTATATGTAAAATATTATATGAATAATGAAATCAGTAATGACGAATTTAATATCTAAACTTTCTTCCATAAAATTTACTTAAATTAAATGTAAATATCTTCGAAGGACAAGCTTGACGCCTATAATATCCAAGATAACGAAGACTGGATATAGGTATGTGTTACATAAACATTAGAACATTAGAACTTTAATCAGTTTTTCTCTGATTAGAAAAGATGAAGATTGTTTTTGCTTTCGCCTTATGCTTAGTGGTTCTCTTTAGTGTTGTTGGTAAATATAATAATATGATATATCGATAATTTCAAGTCATTTTTTTAATATATACAAAAATGGAAACTTCTGCGATTTAATCTACATTCGATCCTAATTGCTATTTTCTTTTAAACTATATTTGAGTTTGTTCGAAATGAGTAAAACATTAATCGGATTTTATTCCGGGGGAATCCATAATGTATGTGTTAAGAAAACAATGTAATTCGAAAAGCTTCCCTGTTGGCAGGTACCATATGTGCACGAGCACATATGGTACACTTCATATTTGTATCTTTATGCCCCTTTTGCACAGAAACTTCGAAAGGGCGACGAGTGTTACAGAACTGGCGCTTCAATATTTTGCAATTTCAAAGAATTTATCATGAATAGTAAAGAATTCAAGGTTGGTTCCAACTTTGTATAAAAAATTAATGTGCGCGCTGTGTGTCCTTTTGACAAAATTATTTTAAGAACTTTCCTCTTCGACAGAAAAAAATATGTTGGAAGAGAAAAATAAAATCCGGAAAAATATGCCGGAAGAGAATACACAACGAAAATTTAATCCTCGGTTTCTTGTTACAGATTTGAGTTTACAGTTTGAGTGTTTACCAAATGGCGAGCCTATTCCTGGTGTTCCACGTTCCAGAACTTCTCATTTTCCTGGCATAGATCATCTTCTAGAAAGATCTCTCTCTCCTGATAGACATCATTCTCCAGAAATATCACTTCCTCCTGCCAGCCCTCTCTCTAATGCTGAGCCTTCTATTCGTGTCAGGTCGAGGTCTCCTCCTGCCAGTCATTCTTTTGCATACATATTTGGATATAAACTGGACGAACTTAGATTTGTTCGGCTCATTCCAAAGGCGAATCTGAACCGGGGATTTCAAATTCAAAAGTACACTTTTCCCCGTGATGAACAAATTTATTTGAGAGGCGAACATAATGTCCTTGTACCCATGCCAACCGAAGAAAGAATGGTATTATCAACGTCCAGTGGTGACGTATTTGCAATATTGGAGAGAAATAATACAATTCTTCGTGGAATATATGGATTAAGATTTAATATTGAAAAACGGGTGAAAATAAATATAAGTAGCGGCGCGGTTAAAGAAATGACAACAGAAGAAATTGCGGAGTCTCCCTTAGGCAAGTGTCGCCCAATCTCAACGAATTTTAGAATAACATTTGTAGATGACTTGCATCCGCAACATAATTTAAATGTTTAAAGAAATTTGAAACTAAAATGTAATATTATTTCTGATCAAGCGTAGGATGAAAACGTTCACAAATAACTGGAACTATTAATATTAATAATAATAATAATTACTTACAATCGAGATGAGCGTACATACCTGAAACAGTGAAAAAATTAAGGTTAGTCACATTGTCATACTCTTATAGTCAAGATTAATTTGATACTGATATTGACGGGAAGAATTTGTTCTTTGCATATGGCGTCAAATTTATAAATAGTTTAATTAGTATTCAAAATACAGGATTCCATGAATCTTATTTAATTATAAATATGTATGAGTAACTTCAATGAGTTAGTTGCAGTTTTATATCGCCTATATAAGTTAATATAGTCCTACTCTCAAATCGATTTTATGATATTGGAAAATGTTCATTATACCTAGTTATTAACCCTAATAAATTTAATTTCAAAATTTTTTAATTTTTAACTCCATCTAGTCTGAGGAAGTTAAGGTATTTTCTGTATTAGAGAATATTACATTGATCGATATTGCAGATTTCCATTTTCACAGTGTGTGTGAAAGGATTTTCTCTTCGGATCGATTATTACCATCTTCGATGGTAACACAGATTCCTAATAAGAATTTTCAACTGAAATAATGAAACTACAAATGGAATAGTGTACTTTCAAACCAAAAAGATAAGTTTTCAACTAAAACAATGAATCTTCATCTAAAATAGTTGAATTTTCAACAACAGATTAATTTTCACCCAAAAAGATTAATTGTGAAACAAAAATTTAAATAATTAATTTTTAATTAAAAAAATAATATTCAACTAAAGAGATGAATTTTTAAATAAAACTATGGAATATTCAATTAGAATAAGTTAAATTTACATTCAATAAAATTACTTTCCACACAAAAAAAATGACTTTCAACGAAAAAAAACAACTAAATTAAAAAAAAAAAAAACAGTTACATTTTCAAACAAAGTGATGAATTTTCAACTAAAATTATGAATCTTGAACTAGAATATTTAAATTTTGTACCAAAAAAATGAATTTTCAACTAAAAAAGCTAATTTTTCAACCAAGAATTGAATAATTAAATTTTTAGCGAAAAATGAATTTACAACCTCATGGAATATTTAAGTGGAATAATAGTTACATTTTCAGAAAAAAAAATTCATGCAAAAAAGAAACAAATTTTCAACAAAATGTTTACATTTTCGGCAAAAGAAATGAATTTTTTATTAACCTGATGAATCTTCAACTAACAAAATTAATTTTTAATAAAAGCGTTCAACCAAGTAATTTTATTTCCAACCTAAAAGATGAACTTTCAACTAAAATAGTAAATATTTAACTGAAATACTATATAAAAGAATATGTATGATAATATATTATTAAAAATATATTTTTAACCGAAAAGAAGGATTTTTAATCAAGAAGATAAACTTGCAAAGAAAAAGATAATTTTCTACAAAGAAAAAATAGATTTTTAACGGAATATGGGAATTTTCAACGAAATAGTTGAATTTTCAATTAAAAAATACAAATTTTCATCAAAATTATTGAATTTTGAATAGAAAAAGAACAATTTTTAACCAAAAATGGACATTGGAATTTTCAGTTCAAGGAATTTATTTTGAATCAAACTGATGAATTTTAAACTGACATGATAAATCTTTAACTGGAATAGTTGAATTTTATACCAAAAAGATGAATTTTCTACAAAAAAGGTGAATTTTCTACTGAAATAGTCAAATATTTGGTTTAAAAAATTGGTTTTCAACAAAGTAACTACATTTTCAACCAGAGATGAATTTTCAATAAAAATGACGAATCTTCAAATTAATTTGCATTATTTGCATAATTTTTAAAGAGTATCAAAGAATTTGTAACCAAATAGATAAATCTTCTACGAAAAGGAAATTGGATGCGTATTTAAGCAAAATAATCAGAAAAAGAGGGAGAAAGGGAAGTTTTCTGAAAACAGGGAAAAAGAGGAATCATTTAAAACAGGGAAAAAAGTGTGAAGTCTGAAATTTAAATTTATCAGTGTTGAAAGATTGAATTCAAGATTAAATAAATTGTGCAAAGAGTAATTTTTCCATATTAAGAAATATTTTCATCCATTCTGCATATGATTTTGAACGATTTGCTTGCTTTATCATTGTTACACTGAAAAACAATATTTTTCTCCCTAAAATTAACTATGATGAAACGTCAATATCTGTGAAGGACAAGCTATATGCCTACAATCGACAAGGTAACGACTATACGATATATGTATTATTCAATCTAAAAAATCAGCAGAATATTCATTGGCAGATTGTTCATAAAATTCTTGAATAATGCATTCTCTGTTTTCCTTCTGATCAGACAAAATGAAGATTTTTTCTACTCTCGTTTTATCCTTGGCGGCGATCCTCATTTATATTGGTGAATATGATAATATAATATATCTATCATTTTGGGTACTTTTTTCAAACTATACGAAAATCAGAATTTGTGTGATAAAATTTACTTTAACCCAGTTTCTATTTTTTATCAACGTTTATTTAAGTTGGTCCAAAATAATTTCGACTTTTTCGGAAACACTGATTGAGAAAAAAGGATTTCACTTCGGTGTTTTCCTCTCATCGTCGTTGTCGTCGGCGCCTGTGAGCTCAATTACTTTCAAAAGAATTATCTGATTGGATTGCGCCTTGGCACACTTTTTTAAGGTCAAAAAATAGAAAACGAGATCGTTCACCAGCCATTTGGTATCTAAAAGTTATTTTAAAAACCGTTTTTAATCTTGAAAAATTGCATCAGAAGTAAGAAACTTAAATGTATGAAATAAAAACCCAAGATACCAAGGAAGGGGGAGACACAAAAATATACAACAAAAATTTATCCTCTTTTTTGTTGCAGATTTCAGTTTACAGTTCGAATGTTTACCTAATGGCGAACCTATTCCGTATGTCCCTCGTTCCGGACCTTCTTACTCTCCTAACAGAAATCATTCACCTGCTGAGCCTTCTCTTCGTGCCAGATCCAGGTCTCCCCCTGCCATTAAACCTCATATATACCTATCTAAAGTTCTACCTGAAAGACTTAGATTTGTTCGGCTTATTCCTAACGCGAATCCGAACCGGCGATTCGAAGTTCGAAAATACACTTTTCCTCGCGATAAATCAGTTCAATTGAGAGAAAGCCGTCAGGTCCATGGGCCTATTCCAACCGAAGAACAAACAGTATTATCAACGTCAAATGGTGACGTATTTGCAATATTTGAGAGGAATTATACACTTCTTCGTGGAATGTATACAAAAAGGAATCGCGCCGGAAAGCAGGTAGAAAAACGTGTGAAAATAAACATGGACAGTGGCGCAGTTGAAGATATGAAGCCAAACGAAATCGAGGATTCCCCGTTAGGCAGGAGGCGCCCAATCTCAATGAATTTTGAAACAATAATGGTAGAGGGCTTCCACCCATACGTTTAATTTAATTATAAAATAATTATAAACTAAACTATAATACTGTTGATGATGCAACGTAGGATTAAAATGTTACAAGTAATTGGAATTATATCTAACTAGGAAAAATAGCGCTTCCCGAACTTATTACGTGATTCTGATTTCAATTGCCTCATTATCAAGTTGAAATATATATTTAAGTTGAATGTTCTATAAAATGTAACTAATAATAATGAATAATTAAAATAAATATTAAAATAGCTACATCAGACTTTATACAATTTTGATCCCAGCAGGAATTAGAAACAGGATAAGGAGTAATTCAGGTAATTTGTGATTTCGTATCATAATAAGATTGTCCCAAAAGATATTCTGTAATCTGAGTCTTACAATATAATTTTAATTCTTTGTGGTTCGAAGTCATACAATGTTAAACACTATTTTTGAAATAGATCTATCTGGACGATTTACAATTTGAGCTCCTTCAGTTTTTAATTTATATAATTCTAAACGACATCTAATTAGACCCGTCGCGGGCGGAGGAGCATAATAAGACGGATGGAACTGGACATCAAGTACGCCTCCTCTATGAACGACTTTCAATTTTTCTTGCGGTGCAGATATTTGCACACCGACCGCAGTCACAAATTATTCACTATTAATAATAATTATTTGAGACAAAACGTTTACAAGGAAAAATGATTAAGGATGACAATCACTGTCAGAAAATGTAATCTTTGGCGGCGATATGTGGGAATTGGAACCGGATACTTTCCAAGAGCACCCAAAACCTCTTTTCCTAAAAATTAATATCTATTATTAACTCAATTCGTACAGTTCATCAACAATAAGAGTCCCCACTGGGAATTCGTTTAACCACTTTCTTAGATAACATTATCAATTTCAGAAGCAAATAAAATCTATAATTGGCAACAATAAGTTGAATGTAAATTATCAATGAAATTATTATTATTATTATTATTATCGATTAGTAATTCGAACTCGAAAGTTCATTGCCTCATCTACCCGAGACCGCCACACATCTCTGTCTTGTGCATTCTCCATCCAGTTTAAGTAATCATGTCCTAGTTCTTTTAGATCATCCCTTACATTTTTCTCCCATCTGTTTCTCGGTCTGCCTAGAGGTATCTTACCAGTCGGTTTCCCTCTTAAAACTTGCTCCACTGTTCTTGCATTGCCCATTCTTGCTACATGCCCCGCCCATATTAATTTACGCGCTTTCATAACTCTATTTATATTTGCTGACCCGTAGAGAGCATACAGCTCATCATTATGCAGTTTTCTCCATTCACTAGTCTCTTCATCCCTCTTTGGACCATAGATTTTTCTAAGTACTTTATTTTCGAAAACTCTAAACCTATTCTCCACTCCCTTCGTCAGCGCCCACGTTTCACACCCGTACATGACGACCGGCATTATTATCGTTTTGTAAATTCTTACTTTGATGTTTCTAGATAGCAATCGCGATTTTAGTAGCGTGTTTGCTGCATAATAGCACCCATTGCCAGCGTGCAGCCGCGCGTTGATTTCCGTTTTAATGTTATTTTCGCTAGCTATAATAGACTCGAGGTATTTGAACTCGTTAACCCTTTCGAATTTCATATTTCCGGCCATTAGATCCCCGCCTACATTACTTTGTTCGGATCTGGCAACGGTCATATATTTTGTCTTCGATTCGCTAACATCCAAACCAATATCTTTGGCTTTTGTGATCAAGATTTCTGCATTTTTAGCTACGGTTTCTTCATCATCCCCTAGTAAGTCGAGATCATCCGCATACCCAAGAATTTGTATTATCCCATTGAGGCTAGCACCGGTCGGATTCAATTAGGATAATTAATTCAGGTAACTGAAACTAAAGAGTAAAAGACTCATCAAATTGATCAAAATACCTAAGTTTGAAATAATAGTTCGATTGCACAAGATTCAAAAACTGGATAATCAATAGCGATCCCAGCTACCATCCCCAATGGACCAATTGATCGATGCTTATCACCACAGAATGTTTGGATCCTTGCTGTAGGGAATCTTAACCCTATTCCCCATTATCTAGGAAACTAGTGATTTCGGTTCCCTGATGGCAAACTCTTTTAGTAACTTAATTCAAATAATTAGTCTACAAAAAGGGACAATCGTCTATTAAACTTTCTGTTTCCTGCGGACTCCCGGTATGTGCTCCTTCCCTCATTCTCCTTCTTGATTTTTGGTATATGTGCCTGTCGTGCCTCAAGTGTATTTCCTGTATCGTTATGTTCATGTATTTCTTTCCTTCTCTGGCGTCATCCATACTTTTGAAGATTTTTATCTCTTCCTTTCGTTTCTCTCCGTCCCGTCTCCATCTCAACCTTCTCAGCGCACGCAGCCCTAACCTCAAAACCTGAACGTGCTGTCTTTTCGGAGCCGTTCTTTTCTTCCAGAACCACTTCCATCCTTACACCTTCTCCTGCACTACATCATCGCACTATCCACTACATTTTTCTTACATTATAGTATCCACATCCGCCTCATAATCTTTCGAATCTTCAAATTTGCATCATCGCTCCATCTGACCGTCCGTTACCTACTAAAAAGACAACGGAATCTTCGTTTATCCCCTGAACAAACTACTGACAAATAAAAAATTATATTTGGCGGTGAAACTATGCAAGATGCGAAAAAAATTATAACGCTAAAATTGTTCACCCAGAAATGGTCCACAAATTTGGTATCAACCATTCATGAAGAGACGCGTAGTTTTCGTTCTAATCATGTAGAATGTAACTGAAAAATTAATTTTTTGGAAAAAAGACGCGAGATACAATAAAATGTTTCACAACAAATTTTTTTGCCTAAATTAGATCTAAAAATTTGCCTACCACTATTTTTCGATAAGTGGTGAAGTTTCCCATTCTGAATCCTTCATATTGAAAAATTTTTTCAAGACTGCAGAGTTTTCAATTGTAAATTGTCAAAATTAAAAACACTTTAATCTTGCAAGATATACAACTTAAGGTTCGGCAACGTTAAACTTTTAGATTTTCTTTCGTTTTTAGATGCCAAAGTGAAATATTATCCAAAAATGTCTAGAACTTTCAATTATTAAATGATTTGAAAAAATATATTTCAAAATGAGGTTTAATTTATTTCATCGCAACTTTAAAATAGCTGGTAAACAAAGAAATGATTTTTTCTCTTTCCTAATATAAATTAATCAAATTATTCAAATCGTTTCAAAAAATTTGAAAACGTGCACACTTTTATTTCAATTCACACATTTTATTGATAGTAATATGCCTGTCTTATCTGACGTTAGCACTGTTTCATTGTATAAGTAAGCATATTTTGTTAGCCTCGTCTGCAGTTTCGAAATCTTCCTTAGTAACAGTAACACGTTCATCGTAAACTAAGACTTCATGACAAATATTATCTTTCAGGTTATAAATATCCCACCAAGAACATATGTGGTAAAAAAATCTGCCGAGTACAACTCATGAAACCAAATTCGTGAAATCAAAGTTGGCCAAGATATTAGGGAAAAAATATTCATGATTAAATATATTGGGAAATTTTTGTATAAAGTAAATATAAATTAATTATTAATTTTCAAAATGAACTGTAGTTTGAGTATAATAAAAATTAAACAATAATTGATGTTGCTGTTAGTAGTCGAAGGTCTGAGTAGTTGAACAAATGTCCGCTGGGAACTGTATAAACAATTATTAATTTCAGATGAATAAATTGATGTGATTATTAGATTGATTAAATAAATATTTTCGAAAATAACGTGAAAAATTACAATTATCCCGTGATTCTAATTTGCAACACCGAATTTTAGTAATAATTTTGACTGCAGAATAGAGATTTTCGTTAGATATTACAATTTTTACTTTAAGACAGGAAATTGTGCAAAAGATATTAATTTTGTTTCGCAACAGGTAATTTTTGTCTAGAAACAGAACATTCTGGACAATCATTTCAAGCCTGATTAAAAAAAATCGAAATCATAAAACCCAGTCCCTTTCCTGAATTTGTTTAAATTTTGTCATGGAACAGGAATCTGGGAAAATAATTTTAATTCTGATCTAGAAAAATGGAATATGAAAAATATGTGTTTCAAGTGAGAATACATCACAGCGAAATGTGTATTTTATAAACTGTTAAAGCACTAGAATATTCATCAGTTACATTGCGAGTTAAATTATTTCATTATACATTAAACAGTTTTTCCTCTGATTGGAAAATATGAGAATTGTTTCTACGCTCGTCTTATCCTTGACTGTAATCCTCAATTATATTGGTGAATATACTAATAAATTATACATATCTGTAATTGTAACTACCTTTTCAAGCTATACACAAATCAAAATTTGCATGACTTGATCTACATTCTATCACAATTGCTACTTCCTTTAAAAATTTGTTTGAGTTTGACCGAAATGAGCTCGAATTAATCTGAATTTATTTTGAGGAATCGAGAATGTGTGTGGTAAATAAAAACTAAAGTTCGAAAACTATCCCTAATTTTTTATGAGAGGAGTCCAGCACAAGTTTGATCTATTAGACGGAAATTTAATTTTCTTTATGAAAGATTTTGTAACTTCTTATCTTATCTATTCTTCATTTCTATTTTCAGAAAAATATAATCTTGCGTTTCTTGTTGCAGAGTTGAGTTCACAGTTCGAGTGTCTACTCAATGGCGACCGTATTTCATGGTTTTCTCGTTCCAGAATTTCGTATTCTCCTGACAGGTCTCTTTTTCCTGATACACCACATTCTTCGGGCAGGTCTTCTCCTCAAACGGAGCCTGTTCTTCGTGCCAGGTCTAGGTCTCCTCATGCCAGGCCTTCTTCTTTACGCGCATTTGGATATAACATTGACAACATTTTCCTCGCGAAATACCAATTCAATTGCGAGAAAACGGTAATGTCCTTGGGCCCATGCCAACCGAAGAACAAAGTGTATTATCAACGCCCAACAAATATTCTCTCTCACATAATTGAAAATAATTATTCATAATTAAATGTATCAAAAAAAATTTAGAATAAAGTATCCTATAGACATTTTCAAATTAAATTCGCTCAATTTGCATTAACTCTTTTCTGTACAGTAGATTGCAACCAACGACATAAGTTGATTCCAACTATTAAAATCCTCACTGAAGTTCAAATTTTTATTTGAAAACGAAAGCGACGGGTTGTGGATTCACTCAATAGAGAGATGATTGCATACTTCAGTAATGACTTGAATTTATTTAGAAAATTGCTCTCATATAGAAACAAATAAATTGGATTCCCCTCCAATAGAAAATTAAGATCCAAAAGTTCCTTCGCACAACGAGGTCTTTATCGTGAGATAAATTTGAAAGTCGTGATGAATTCCTTTCTTGCTCCATTCTTTTTAAAAACCCAAAGTAAAATTTCACATTAAAATTTCAATAGCCAGTTCAATCATACACAACGAGGTCTTTCTCGTGAGATAAAGTGCAAGGTCGTTACCATGAAAGTTGCACACACTATATTATCATTTGTCAAATTTACTCGCACAACGAATTCCTTATAATTAAATAAGGTGAAAAGTCGTTACGTGAAATAATAATATTATCTTTATTTAAATGTACTCGCAAGACGAGGTTCTAATATTTAAATCAGGTGCAAAGTCGTTAAGAGAAAGCACATTTATATTTTTTAGTTTTGAAATTCCCCACAAACTTTTGATCCAAAGTTCACGATGCAATCATGCACAACAAGGTCTCCATCTTCAAATGGAGTGCGGAGTCGTTACAACGATCACACACTTTTATATTTTTTTGTTTTAAAATTCCCCACAAACTCACGTTAATTATACAGACTTCAAAACTAATAAGGATAATTTTTCAAAATCAAAAAGGAGAATCCCAGAAAAGTAAATTTACTTCGAAGAAACTTGTATGGCGCTAATTCAGGAGTTTCATTGACTCATTTTAATTGACGCCCGTCCCTTAATATTGTAAAGATTTGATTTGATAATTATTTGTGTATTTGAAAATTATGACAATGGACTAGACCGTCTCAAGCCGATGTTCTAAAAGATACCAACTTTCTTTCGAGCGGCAACCTTTGTTTACCCCCCCCCCCTCCTCCTTATGATCAAAACTGATCAAATGTTCCAACTTAGGATTTTTTGCTCCAAAATTCGCTGGTCCTAATCAGAAATCTTTAAATTCGTTTAAAATGCGTTAAGAATCTTTTGAAATCTTTAAAAAAGTGTTTGATACCATTCAGATCTTTTGAACACTTTTAAATTGACTGGGAAAAATCACCCATTGATCGGGAGAAAACTGGAAAAGGCCCGGGAATTTGAAATCATCCATCGGGTAGACTCCCTGTATTTCTGTAGAATTTATAATAGTTTTTTAAATCTTCACACTTTTGAATCTGCACTATACAGAATGTATCAGACCACGCAATATTTAAGATACATAAATTAGCCTTCATACTCTTTTGTCCGATTTTAATTTTCTCTTCCGGCGAAAATCTAAAGAATTACGAATAATTCAGGGTAACCGTGCGTAAGACTAAACGTGACATTTTTTAGAGTTTTCTCCCTATATAAACAGAAAGAATGTGAATGAGACATTAACGCTTCGAATGTATTATCCCGATCAAATTTGGGTATTATAATGCCTCACTATGTTCCGCTTTCCCCTAGGCCCTCCGGCATATAATCCTGCGATTTTAGTCGACAAAATGATTTTAGGTACTTCTCTCTCTAGAAGAGAAAAATTTGCCAAAAAAGAAAAATATTCCGGAAAAGAAAATTAAAACCTGGCAAGACATGCTGGAAGATAATACACAGCCAAAATGTAATTCTCTCTTTCTTGTTGCAGAGTTGAGTTCACAGTTCGAGTGTCTACCCAATGGCGAACCTATTCCAGGTGTTCCTCGTTGCCGTAGTTCCAATTTTCATGACGCACATCATTCTCAGGTCAGGTCAGGCTCAGGTCAGGTCTTCTCCTACTACCAAATCTCCTCTTCGTGACAAGTCCAGGTCCCCTTCTGCCAGACCCAATTTTCCGGTCATGTCTCCTCCTCCTGGAGAGCGTCGAAGCCATCTTCCTGTCAGGTTCAGGTCTCATCCTCATAGGCGTTCTTATTTACACATACCCGGATATGATTTTAAAGATATCAGATTTACTCGGCTTATTCCAATTCAACCAATTCAACTGAGAGGAGATTTGAATATCCTGCAGCCTATGCCAACCCAAGAACAGTATGTATTATCAACGTCTAATGGTGACTTCTTGGCAATTACAGCAGTTTCTAATAAACAACTTCGTGGAATGTATACAAGAAGAACTGGCTTTCAAAAACAGGCAAAAATAAACATGAACAGCGGCGTGATTGCAAAAATGACCCTAGAAGAAATCAAGGAAACTAGATTGGGGACCGTGCACCAATATCGAAGAGTTTTACAATAGTAACTGTAAACGATATTCCTCCACATTATTGATTTATTTTTCTAAACAATGTAAACCTAAGACCAAAAATATTTAGTCAATGTATTCTCGTTCTTGATGTTTAATCTTTTGTTAAGGCTTACCTTCACTCCTTCAAGGTCTAAAATATTGCGTAGTTCGACATGCATTGCGTAGTCCGGACTAAAAAAGGGTATTCCGAAATCAAAAAGTGTAGAGTGGAAAATAAACTTTATTTTCTAAGCAACATTGCCAGTTTTCCGATTTAATATTTTGAAAATATTAAAAATAAAATGCAATGCCTATTAAAACTATTTATCGCAGCTTTACAGTATTTCTCATATTCCCTTCTTTAGCCCCCTTTCTCGTCTTTTCACTTAAACGCGTACTGAATGAATGAAACCCAATACGATTATCCAATTATTTTGCTTAAAAGGTAATTATGTTTCTTCTAAAATTATATTGTTTAATAAGCAAAGAAATTCATAAAAAAAAAATTGGCAAAAAATATAAGTGTGGGTTTTTTCTTGAAAGCGAATTTTTATATTTTCAAACAAGTTGTACCCACATTGGTAGTAAATATCTACCTACAAACACTACCCGAATCAGATAGTGAGGCAATGAACTTTCGAGTTCGAACTGCTAATCTATGTATGTATGTATGTATGTATTTCGTTCAAATATCAACTCTTACATTTTTGCTATGATAATTTATATTTTTTATTTGGAATTTGAAATAAATTTGAAAGTGTAACTATTCGCTCCATACTTCTTTCTTCTAGTTCGTACATTCATCGCTTTGGGGAGAAATTTTATCTTTTTTTTCAAATGCAGCTGTTTAATTGAAAATAAAGCTATTTTTCCAGACTGGGGCCTTTGACCAGGCCACCGGATGTGTCGTCATTTGCGGATAGTGTCCCTGTACCGAAGTTTACTACTGAATATGCATACAAAGCTAAATCAGTAGTCGCAAACAATGGTCCAGAGATGTTTCCAAAGCAAAAAACCCCAATCCAAGGCGTGAACTACCGTGCCAAAAGATTAATGATGCCAAGAAATGATATCATAAAACGGTGTCTCTGAATTACCGGGCGACCTCTCAGCCTAATATTGCCTTATCTCTACAAGCAAGGCTCTTTAGGGATTGATCAAATATTTTCCTAGCTACTCGAGGGAGTCGGCAACGATAATGTATCTTATCCCGAAATTATGAAAATTAATGTAAAAGCCTCTGTGCATACTGTGGAATCTCTAAATGGGGAACCGTCCGGAAGCAACCCTAGCGTAGCAGGAGGTAGGGACTTAGGTGAATCTACGTGTCATGCTGGTGCCGTGGGGTCAAACCAAACATTAAAACTACAAGAAGCTGAATCATGGAGGACAGATAAGAAGAGGTTGAGTCGCTAATTGTTAAATAAACCGGGTGCAAAAACCAGCCAAATGAAGACGCCCAAGAGGCCCAATTCTGACAGCAGCACACCGAATGAAGTCAGGGAGCAGAAAAGGTGCGGCTGAGAGATCCAACAGACTCTTATGGCCCTTCGAAGTTACTTGAAAATGGCGATATTCGCCGAGGGGTTCTCTATAACCCAACTCGATGATAACCAAGTTTTGGGAATTGTAGCGGCATTAGAGAAGCAAGTCGATGGGGTGCAACCGGGAGAAGTCATCCCAAGATTTGAAGATTGTCTTTTCAAGAATGATGCTTTCATTGCCATCTATTCAAACGAAATGTCCCAAACTTGGCTCATTGATGCAGTTGGTGGGTTACAACCTTGGAGGGGAACAAAGATCAAAGTGATTGACATAAAATACCTCCCAAGACCAGTGAAGCTTTTGGCTTGGATTTTTGGCATATTCGTGAAAACAAAAGCAGCACTTAAGATAATATCAGTCCAGAATTCGACCTAGGAAACAGAAGGCTGGAAGGTTATCGATGTCAGGACGGGTAGTCAAGCGACCAAACTTATAATAACTGCAGAGCCAGGAGTGGTCGATAGTCTCAAGAAGATCTACTGCAGGCCTCACTATGAACTATAGAGGATCAACACCAAGATTCTCACGAAAACCAAAGTCAGACCCGGAGACATTGCTCCGAATCTATTTTCGGAGGATGAGCAGGGGACAACTGGACCTCTTATAGTCGGCCTTTTATCCAGACCAACTATTAACAGCGGAGCGAACGGCTGTTGTCTTAATATAAAAACATGTGTCCTACAAAGTGAAATTTAGAGCCTTTAGTAATGAGAGCGGATTAGTCATTTATGATAGATTCATCGAATAACCTAGGGCAGCATTTTATATCAGAGGTGATATTAAACTTATTAGATTACCCAGGTTTTTTCTAGACACTTGGCTGCAATAAAGATCGAGGACCATTTATGAGCCAGGACCAACCTATGATGATTTGTTCAGCGTGCCTACCATTTGACTCCCAGGGTCCACCACCATCTGAGGAGTAGAGAAATCTGGTGGACTACTGCTGTTGTCAAGGATGGCTATTGCTCATCAGATGTGCTGCTAATGCACATCACTGCTTGTGGTATCAAGGACAGGAAACCACAGGGGTGAGTTTTTATTGCATTAGCTTTTAACTACTGATTTAACTTTAGTGAATCAAGGTAATATACCTACTTTCGTTGCGTCTAGATTTTAGAAAATAATTGTTCGAAGCGAGAACTCGTTACTTTATAATTCTGATTTTGATACAGGCGATTTCCACAAAGAATTCGAATTTCCATTGTAGTTTTACTTTAGAACCGAAATTTTCATTGAAGGTTAAAATTTTAACCTTGTTACAAGGAATTTTGTGAAGAATTATAATTTTGTCTTGAAACAGGTAATTTTTAACATTTACCAGAAAATTGGGAAAATTATTTTCATTCCGATTGATAAAAGTTAATTTACAAAAAAGAGGCCTTTTCCAAGTGAGAGTCTGGCAGATTTTGAAAATTCCTTGACCTGAATGAGAAATTATTCTCCTGGAAGGCCTCTTCCTCCTGCCAGGCCTCATTTTCCGGGTTCTCCGCTCCGGTCTCCTCCTACTGCCAAACCTCCTCTTCATGTCAGGTCCAGATCTCCTCTTGCCAGGCATTCTTTTTCATACGTACTTGGATAGGAGCTTGGAGAACTTAGGTTTATTCAGCTCGTTCCCAACGTGAATGCGAACCAATTATTCTAAATACGAAGATACACTTTCCCTCGCGATAAGCCAATTAAATTGAAAAGAATGGCAATGTCTTCAGACCCATGCCAACCGAAGAACGAATTTTATTATCCAACAAAATCACAAGCTTGAACATTTTTGGAATGTGTTAGTTTTTTTCGTCGCAAATTTACAATTTTTTCATTCTCATCCTAATGAGAAGGTATTGGTTCTATGAAAAATTTGACATTGCCAGTTTTTATCAAGTCTCCGCATTTTGAGACCCCCAGAGTGAGATAAAAGTGTTTTTATGATGGTATCTGTCTATTTTGAATAGACGAACAATTTCGCTACCATTTTTTCTCAGACGAATATTTTTTATTTTATTCATCAAAAATGTTATTGAGAATAAAAAATTCTATTTTACAGTCAACCTATTCAAGATACGAAAAAAATAAATAATCCAGATCTGTTAAACAAAACAAGATCTACAAATTTGTTGCTAATCATTCTTCAGAGAACGCGTAGTTTTTATTTTAATAGTAACCAATAACATTAAAAATTAAGCGAAGAAAATTTTTGGAAAAACGACATAAGGTACCACAAAAAATGAGTAAACAAAATTTCTTTATCCAAAAAAGACCCAAGAAGATCAGAAAAGACAATGAAAAATAAAGATTTTTGAAAAAACGACACAGTATACAAAAAATTATTGGAAAAACATTGATAATCAAAAAAGATCTATAAATTTGTTTTCAATCAATTTTGATTCAAGTATCATAAGAAATAAAATTCATACTTTATTTTGCAATAACTGAATAAGCAGGTGAAGAGGAATGTAGGCGTTGTCAGGCCTTCGAAGTGCATCATCCTAATCAGGGAAAATTTCATATTCATCAGTAATGATCATAATAATAATAGTTTTACGATAAAATATCTTTGGCTGAGATAGTATTTTTTTGTGGAAGAAGTAGAATTCATATTAGTTCTTTAAAGCCTCAAATAAGTCACTATATGTAAGTTTTCCATGTGAACAACGGCTTTTTCTCAAACGCCAGATATTATGTAAAATGTGACATCATTTGTGAAGGAATTAGTGATTTCATTTTTATCCTTGAAGCTAACTCAAATATACCGTGAATATGTGATAAGGAAAAGCTTGACGTCTACAACCTATAAGATAACGACTGAAAATATATATATAATATAACCTCATGAAGCACTGGAACATTCAGCAGTCAAATTTCCAATCAAATTCTCAAAAATTGCATTCATCAATTATTCCTCTGATTGAAAAGATGAGGATTGTTTTAACTCTTGTTTTATCCTTCATGGTTATCCTGAATTCTATTGGTGAATATAATAATACAATATATCTATAATTTTAAGTAATTTTGTTAGACTATAGGTAAATAAAAATTTGTGCGATTTAATCTACATCCTTTCCCAATTACTATTTGCTATCAAACTTTATTTGAGTTTGTCTTAAATGAGTACGAATTTTATTTTAATTTATGCCGGTCAGTCGAGAATGTGTGTTAGAAAAAAGTTGAATTCAAAAATGGTCCCTATTCGAACGAAATTTGTGCCATATGGGACGCTTAAATATTTGAGGAGTCAATCCAAAAATTACGTAATGTGTTTTTCTGAAATTGTCACCCTTCCCTCAAATCAACATCCTACTAAGATCTTATAAACTTGCGGAACTAACATACTCATTATTTCTTTTAATTAAATAAATGAGGCTTCAACTTCCAAACATTCTAAATCAAAAAATATAGATCAATTTTATCCAGATATATTTTTAACCAAGAAGATGAATTTTCAAATAAAATTATGAATCCTCACCCAAAAATATCAATTTGTAACAAAGTACTTTGACTTTTAACCAAGTATTGGATTCCATAGACAGAGAGATATATTCTCAACCAAAAATATAATAGCTGTTATTTTAAGAAAAAGTATGTTTGTTTTTAATTAGAAACTTTTGAGTTAATAAAACAAGACAAATTTCCAGAAAGTAGTGGAACCCTAGAAGAACGGATTAATTTTCAAAGAGAGAGTTGCATTTGTAACCAAAAAAGAGAAAGTTGTTACCAGAAGAGATGGATTTTTCAACACGAAAGAACTTGTGAAATAATTTACAACAAACTAGTCAAATTATCTACCAAATAGTTGAGTTTATTTTAAAAAGACACATTTTTCCATCTAAATACTGGATTAACTATTTATATGAATTTCTATTCATATTTATATTACATTATACTATAGTTAATATTAACACTGGTATCGTGTTAATAATAATCCATATTAATACAGAGTAAGGTGGCTAAATTTAATACCAAATTTATTTTTAAGATATTTTTAATTTTCCGTCCTAGTATTTCAAAGTTTGAAACGTTCACTGTTGCAGCTTTGAGTTCGCAGTTCGACTGTTTACCCAATGGCGCCCCTATTCCGTATGTTGCTCGGTCCGAACCTTCTTATTCGCCTGCTAGACACCATTCCCCTGAAGGGTGTCTGCATTCTGCCAGACCTCATTCTGCGAGTTCTCCTGTCAGGTCTTCTTCTCCTGCCGAGTCTCCCATTCGTCTCAGGTCCAGGTCTCCTCGTGCCAGGCTTCATTCTCTGGACTCTCCGGTCAGGTCTCCTCCTGCCAGACTTCGTTCTCCGAATTCTCCGGTCAGGTCTCCTCCTGCCAGTCTTCATTCTCCGAGTTCTCCGGTCAGGTCTTCTCCTGCCAGACATCATTCTCTGGGTTCTCCGGTCAGGTCTCCTCCTGCCAGACTTCATTCTCAAAGTTCTCCGGTCAGGTCTCCTCCTGCCAGACTTCACTCTCTGGGTTCTCCCGTCAGGTTTTCTCCTCTTGCCGAGTCTTCTCTTCGTGCCCGGTCCACTTCTCCTCCTACCAGTGACCGCCCTATAAGCCTACGTGGATTGGGTATCGAAAAACTTAGACGTCTTCGGCTTATTCCCAAAACGAATTCAAACCGTCGATTCGAAATTCGAAGATATACTTTTCCTTCTGATAAACCAATTTACTTGAGAGAGAAAGGTAATTCCCTTGGGCCAGTACCAACCGAAGCAAAAAATGTATTGTCAGCGTCCAATGGTGACGTATTTGCAATAGTGGAGAATCATAAAAAACTTCGTGGGATACATACACTAAGGCATCAATTTCCACATCAGACTGAAAAGCGGGTGAAAATAAACATGAACAGCGGCGCGATTGAAGACATGACCCGAGACGAAATCGAGGAAGCTCCCTTAGGCAAGCAACGCCCAATCTCAACGAATTTCAAAATAATATCTGTGGACGACTCTCGTCCACTTCATTAATTTAATTTCGAAAAATGTAAAACTTACATATATCGTTTGTCATCCGAAGTAGGATAAAAATGTTACAGGTTACTGCTAATTACAATAAAAAGTTAATGCCCTATCTTTCTCCCTGTATTTGTCTTAATATTGTTGTACACATAAATAATTTTGAAAATCAAATTTAGCCAAGTTTTTAAAAAGAATTTAATGCTGAGCATTTCCAAAAAAATCATTTATTTATTTCTGATTCATTCCCGAGCAGTTTTGAAAATGTCAATCACATCAGTTGCAGTGTTATGGAACACAGCTGCCTCAGCTAAGTGAATTATTAACCAGAACTAGTTCATTGTTGTCCAAAAGTAGTTAAATTTGCAGCATATTCCTCAGAGTGATACTTCATAATATAATATTTTTGTATGCCCTTTTTTTTCTTCTATATTATAATATTATTATTCATATACTTATTATATTATTAAGGAAATCAACATATTGCGCTAAAAGCCTTCTAAGTTCTACAGGAAAAAAAACATAATATAAATAATATTTTCATTATTAATTTTATGATGAAGAAATATTTCTGGCTATGATAGTCATTAAAAATAAACAGGAGCCACGTTAGACGACCATACTTTTTTTCAAGACAACTCCAATCAATTTGCAAAAGCGTCAAAAAATTAAGTGGAACTACTTTGTTACAATTTAGCGATTTTGTTAACATTCTTTAAATTATTTGTTCAGCTGATAATTTAACTATTCCATGATTGGTTGAACATTTATCTTCTGCAGTTGAAAATTCAATTATTTGGTTGAAAATTCCTGTACTTTGTCAAAAATTAATCTTTTCTTGGTAGAAAATTAATCCTTTGGTTCAATTTTGGTTTAATTAGTTTTTTAATGAAAATTGGATTTTTAAATAAAAATTTAACTATCTTATGTTTGTTTGAACACTAATCTTTCTCATGTGAAAATTCAACTATTTGTTTAAAAATTTCTGTATTTTGTTGAAGCTTTGTCTTTTGTGGTAGATTATTAATTTTCTTGGTGACTAATTCACCTTTTTGGTTGAAAATTCATGTATTTTGTTAAAACTTATTCTTTTTTGGTAGAAAATTAATTTTTTTTGTTGAAATTTTAACTGTTCAGTTCTTCGTCAAAAATTTTTTTTTTATGGACATTTAATTTCTTGGTAGAAACTCCATCTGTTTGGTTGAAAACTTAACTATTTCGTTGAAAATCTTTTTTATTTGATTAAAAACTTATTTCTCTAACTTAAAATTAAACTGTTCGATTTTTTGTTGAAAATTCATCTTTTTTGGTTGAAAATTCGTTTATTTTGTTGAAATTCTGTATTTTTTTTGGCATCAATATAACCTTTTTGGTTGAAAATTGAATTATTTGGTAAAAAATTTATTTTCTAGATTGTAAATGCATCATTTTAATTAAAAGTTCATTTCTTTGGTAAAAAATTTAACAAATTTGGTTAAAAATTCGGTTTTTTTTGTCGAGAATTAAATTAAAATTTTTTTTTTAAATTTGTTTTTATGACTTAGAAGCTTAACATTTTGGATGATATTATTTTTTCTTTATTGATTAAAAAATCTCTCTTGGTTGAAAATTGAACTCTTCTGTTGAAAGTTCGTATTTTTCGGTTTTATTAAACAGTTTTTTATTGAAAATTACAAAAAAATTATGGAAATATCAACTATTACACTTTTCATTGAGAATACATTATTTTTTATCAAAGTTTCATCAGTTTTGTTGAAAATTTTATAATTTTGTTGCAGATTCTATTTTTCTTGGTTGAAAATTAATTATTTTAACTGGAAATGTAATTATAAAATTTAAAATTAATGAATCTTAATGACCTGAAACTCGATTCTTCATTAAGTTTGTGAATTTGGAAATATTTCTTCGAGTTTTTTAAATTACCCAATCGGAATTAAGGAAAAGCGACAACAATATTTTCGATATTTTCGTGACCTACCTATTTTTCAGAAAACATGAAAAGATGATTTTCTGAAAAACCATACTTTTTTATGGTTTGCAATATTTTCAAAAAGTGTATGCTTGTTTCAGGAAGGCACTCTATTAGCTTTATGTGCGCTAAACAATTTCTAAAACCGGGATAATTTTTATTCTTCAAAACTGAATTTTTACCATTTTCTGCTAAATCAAGTCAGATATCGCAGAAGCAGAAAAGTAATTTTTTGGAGAAGTCACCTAGATGTGCCAACTTTTATGAACAATTATTTTTATCTTTGGACCTTTCTGAAAGAAATGCGAAAATTCGATTTTAGGAAAAAAAATTATCCTGTCCATAAAAATGGTTTAGCCTGGATGAAACTCACAGCATGTCTTCCCTATAAGGGGTAAAATTAAAACAAAAATGGCTAAAAATATAAGTGTGGGTTTTTTGTTGAAAGCGAATTTTTATATTTTCAAACAAGTCGTCCCCTTTTGGTAAAATAACAATAGCGTCATGGCAGCGTGCCGTACAGATATTTGATAACAGATTATATAAAATGTGATACTAATTTTAACTAATTTCGTAACATCAGTTTTTTCCTTGAAAATAATTTTGATACAAATATCTGAGAATGACAAACTTGCTGTGTGCAATCTAAGAGATAAGGACTGTAGCACATACTATATAATCTGATGAAGAAGAAGAATATTCAGAAGGTACATTGCGAATCGAATTCTTCATCAATACATTATCATCCTTTTCTCTAATTAGAAGTAATGAGGATTGCTGCTCGTCTCGTTTTATCCGTGGCGGTTATCATCAATTCTATTGGTGAATATAATAATATAATATATCTATAATTCAAAGTACATTTTTGAGGTACATATGGTACGTTGTCTGCCTGGGAAATTATCAATTACAAATTGCGTAAAACTGTAAACAGTAGAACTATAAAACTTAAAATTACCTATGGTGAAACCGATAAGTATTCTATGTTTTGAAAACAGTTTTATTTTTGTCTACTCTTATGGAATTTTCCGTTTGACTAATCCCTTCACAGATTTCAATTTTCTCTTCTGGCATATTTTCTCGTCAACGTAATTTCTTGCTCGGCGGGATTCTAACAAATTTAAAATAATTCGTAATTAATTCCAAAGAATTCTGGGTTAATTCCAACAATTTGCAAAATCAAACTTCGGCCCTGGGAGGAATGCGACAATCTGTTTTTCTCTTGTTCATATAATCCTGTGATTACTGTTAACGAAATGAGGTCAGGTACTTCTCTCAACGGAAGTGAAAAGTATAGCTGAAAAAAAACATGCCGGAAGGAAAGAAATGTGCCAGTACTGGAAATTGAAATATGGAAAAACATACAGAAAATAAATTCAATCATCTGTTTCTTTTTGCAGATTTGAGTGCAGAGTTCGAGTGCTTACCTAATGGTGACCCTATCCCTGGTGTTCCCCGTTCCAGATCTTCTTATTTTACTGATAAAAATCCATCTCCTGAAAGGCCTCATCCTCCTGCTGGAGCAGATTTTTCGGGTACTCCGGTCAGGTCTCCTCCTGCTACCCAGCCTACTCTTCGTGTCAGGTCCAGGTCTCCTCCTGCCACGGACCATCTTATACGCCTACTTGGAATAACACATGATCAATTCAGATTCTTCCGGCTTGTTCCTCACAAGAATCCAAACAGGCGATTCGAAATTCGAACCTATACTTTTCCTCCTGATAAACCAATTTATGTCAGAGGAAAATATAATGCCCTTCAGTCCATGCCAAGATGCGAACAAGCAGTATTATCAACCTCCAGTGGTGATGTGTTTGCAATACTGGAGACTGGTAGATATCTTCGTGGAATGTATACAATAAAATATTACCCTGGATTTGAATATGAAAAACGGGTGAAAATGAACATGGACAGCGGAGCGATTGAGGAAATGACCTCAGAAGAAACCGCGGAAACTCCCTTAGGCAATCATCGCCCAATCTCAAAGAATTTTAAACAAATACTTCTATTAGCAATTCAAAACTGAAATGCAATATTGCTTTTGATCTGAAGTAGTATCAAAATGTTACAAATAACTAGCAATTAACTATAATAATCTATTACTTAATTCATACATTCTGTCCACGTTTAAGCACCAATGTCTCTGTTAGCTTTTTCCGTGATTTTCGTTTTGTCACTTTAATCATCATGTCAAGGTGACAGTTTATTTGTATACAATACGTGATACTAATACTCTGCTGCTTGATATAACAGAGAGATTATTTACAAACATACCTTCATTGATCCGACTAGAAAATTATTGGATGACATGAAATTATTGTAAGAATTCAATTAATATTTTAGTTAATAAAATCGACTCTATAAATTAAGAAAAAGCATTAAGATACTTACTTGAAAGAAGCTTCCAACTCAAGTTGAAATTCCTTTACACATCTATATTATTCGGTCGCTTTACGAATATGAATAATTTCATTATTTTTATTACTTATATAACGATTTTCGGCATTTTCAAAAAGCGCCCTGTGCGACATCAGCCCCACTGTGACTGAAATGAAATACAGCTTTTCAAATGGCGTCGTACAAGTGTTCGCATAGTGCCGCATTGTGCCTTTGGATGTGCGTCGTTTCCGAATGAGTTGAACAACCAGGTAGTATGTGTCCTAGATGATCAGGGTGTGCATTACATGCTCTGCAGCTATCATCGGGAACGTATTGGCTCAAAATATAGCAACGGCATGCTAAAGTGAAAATGAAACCGTCTTGATGAGCCAAAATGAAACCCTCCGTTTTCGACTTCAACCTTCGTGATTCAAGAAAAGCAAACGTTAGCTCATACGACATCGCCTGATACTCCACATTTCTGTGGAAGATGCCGTGCATCCTCTTGTCGAGGAGCCGCTCGCGGAAGTGTTCCTTCTATGCTTTCTTAATCCGGGCACTCAGAAGTGAGTACACAGAAAAACGTCGATCCAAAAAAGTACGCCAAAATTACTGTAGTTTTGTGTTGCAACAAAAATGAGCTTCACAGACTCATTTTTAGAATCTAGGGGAGATTCATCATTTGGAGACGGTTTTTCTCTCATTTCGAGTATCGTCGAGGGTTGGGCTGAATTGTCATCCACCTTTCAAGACGATTTTCTTTTTCGGTACTAGGACGAAATAAATAGTAATGAGCGGGTCAGTTATAATAATAATTACCTAATTTTCAATTTTTTTAAATTTCATATCGCGTATTAGTCACATAAAAGACAATTTGTACTTAGCGGTGCAAGTCTTGAGTTAGTCATGACCGACTGTATACAGATAGAAGCCAACGCGCCCGAAGAAATTCGGATTAGGATATTGTGCAATATTATGTGTGTACTCACACAGCACCTAATTAAAGAGTCATCATATTTTTGAATAAAAATTATCAAATAAATTTGAAGGACGTTTTTCGGGTTTCTATCGTGTGCAAAACTATGAATGTTGCCGATGTTTCGTGAACATTGCAGTACACTTCTTCAGGGCTAACCTGAAACTAAAGTTTCAGGTTATGTTGTTCTTATATATATTCTCTACGATGTCTGTAATTGGCCAGAGCGCCCCATGGTGGTGAACAGTCGAACTTGATTGGCCAATCAACTCTCTTTAAAAAACCCGGGAGGACGGAAAGCCAAATCGGATTGGTATTATATCCATTATCCCTACTGATGTTATTAGAGTGTTTTAACATTTCGATTGCTTCTCTATGTTTTCTTGGAAAAATATTGTACGTTTTTGCGATGACGGTTGTTTTGTCAAATATGCTATGTCCTATTTCGATATGATGCTCAGCTAGAGCTGATTGCGTGAAATGTTTCAGCCTGACTTAACTCCCATGCTCATTTACAACTTGGCTCACCGCTCTCCCGGTTTCTCCAATATAGACTTTGCCACAAGAACAAGGTATTTTAAATACTCCCTGATCACTGAGTGGTGCCTTTTTATCTTTAGGGTTGTTTATAAGTTATCCAATTTTTGGAGGTGGTTTAAATATGGTTTGGATGTTGTGTTTGTTGATACTATTTGTTCTGTGATGCCTTGAATGTAGGTTAGGATGTTGATCATTTTTCTCTCTCTTTCTTTAGTAGGTTATGTTGACTTGTCTTTTTGAGTGTATTTTCTTATTGCTTTATACATTTGTTTGTTGGTGTAATCGTTTTGTATTAGAATTTGTTTAACATTTTGTAATTCCTTTTGTAAGTTATCTTTATCTGTTATGGAGACTTCTCTGTATACAAGGAAGTTGATGACCTTTTGAGAAAATAGTACGTCCAAGAAAGGAAATTTTCCGTTTTGTTCAATTTCCATGGTGAACTGGATATTAGGGTGTAATTCATTAATTAAATCAAATAACTTGTGTAGTTCATCCAGTCCATGTCTCCAGATGACAAAAGTGTCGTCAACCTAACGGGATCAAAATTTCGGTTTAGGCTTGGATTTTTTGAAGATTTTAGTTTATAGATTTCCCATAAAGATGTTGGCTATTACATGTTATATTGGAGATCCCATTGCAGCTATTGAGGTTTGTTCGTAGAATTGGTTATTGAAAGAGAAGTAGCTATTATTAAGACAACGTTCTATCAAAGGTGTGAGATTGGAGGGGACGTTTTCAAAGGATTAAATAATATCGATTGTATCAGAGATTGGTAATTTTGTGAATAGAGATACTACGTCGAAACTCACTAGGATGTCTTGAGGTTGAATGTGAATCTGTTGTATCTTTCTGATGAATTTAAAAGAGTTTTGGACGTGTGTGATAGAGTTTCCTGTGAAAGGATTGAGTTCTTTGGCGAGACAGCGTGCTAGGTTGTAAGTTGGTGAGTTTATTGCGCTGACGATTGGTATGCCTGGAATTTTGTTTTTGTGGATTTTTGGAAGTCCGTGAAGTTTTGGAGAGATGGAATTAGTAGGTATTAATTTAGATATTGTTTCGCTGTCAATTTTTTGAATCTGTTTGAAGGCTTTGGTCAAGTTTGGGGAGGGAAGTTGGGCTTGGCGTAAGATGTTGTCTGTCCTGCGCCGTATGTCATTCGCTTTTTCGAGTGGGAGGGTATATATTGTGTATTCCAAATTACTGATGATTTCTTCTTTTAGGATTTTGGAGGGAGCGACTGCAAAATTATGTCCTTTAGATAAGGCTGAAATCATTTCATTGACGAGAGGATGGTTAGAGATGTTTTTTACAGAGTTAGTTACTAGTGCGTGCCTTACTGGAAGTAATTTGTCAAATCTTATTTTCTGTTTTTTTGTGTCAAATCTGAGAGTATTTTATAGGAAAAGGTAAAGTTTCAATAGTTTTTTGGAGGTAGTGTCCAAGACAAATTTGGTATGTTGTATTCTTTCTTTCAAGAGAAGCAAACTTGTTTTGTGTAGAATTGATTTGTATTTAGATGTTCCCAAATGTTTTTCAATTGTCAGAATTTCGGAACGACGTTGTCCTTACACCGCTTTAAGAAAGCTAAAAATTTTAGTAGCTTAGCTTTTACGATGATTCATTATAATCACAGGCATCATAGAGATTATATATAGAAATGGATCAGAAATGGATCATATTTTGAAATAAAAATCATGAAGTATTGAATCCCTGTAAAAAACGATTTCATTGAAATCGAATGATTGAGCTCATTGTTTTTTTGTCACTTCAACATTGTAAAAATTTATTTTTCCTCTTAACATTGTTCAAACAATCAGTATGGAATGTTTTCAAATTGGAGACAGCCTACATCACGTTTACAATTTCACAATATGGCCTTCTTATTCTGTCAATAGAGACACCATCGCGTCGTTTTATTAATCTTTTTTTTGCGTTTTCCATTTTAATTTTCTCTTTTCAATTATTATGTATATCCCAAAGTAAATTTATTTATTTTTGTATCGAGAAATTAATTGATTTTCACTATTAAATTAGGAAATATCTCGAATCTGTAAAATAGTACAAGTAATTAGTTAAATTTTACCAATTTTTATTTAGTGAGACCTCAAAGTATCTTTTGCATTGGAACAAAGCTATACAATCAAAATAAGTTTTCTTTAGGCACTCAAGTTTGTACTTATTCGATTTGATGCTTATTGAAGGCAAATGATTCTTCAAAAGTTTGCTAAATAATTCAAATTTTCTATGGAAAATAAGGAAAATATACAACTGAAATGTTTTTTAAATCGAACGCAGAACTTTTTTGAAAATTAGCGCAAGAGGACCCTAAATATGCATAATTAATGTATAAACCATATTGATCAATTCTAGATCTAAGATTGTAAGAAATTCTGGTTTTTCTTATCTTTCTCCAAACAATCAGAAGGTAATGTTTTCAAATTGGAGACAGGCTTCGTCACGCTTAGAATCTTACAAATTAAACTTTTCTATTTTTCACGTTATCCATTTTCATAACATTTCTAAATTATTATACATATACAGTACAAATAATTTTCTTTTTATCAGGCAATTGGTTTTCTACTATTGAATTAGTTCTTTATCTCGACTATTCAAATTTGTAATTTTCTGCTAATTTTCAGTGGCTCACTTTTCGCTAATCGAATCTGTAAAATTTCACTAGCAATTAGTTCAATTTAACCAATTTTAATTCAGATAGTAAAAAAGCCTAAAAATACTAAATACTACTTCTCCTTGTAAACAAAATATTTGTCATAAATCTCAACTCCCCTTCAAGCCACAATTTTCAAGTTATCAAAAAATATGCTTTCGCAATGATATGTGGTTTTTTAAAACTGTTCAACACATTACCTATTGTATAGTAAAAAACAAGAAAGAACCCTTCAAATTTTTCAAATACATTGGAACTGCCACTTATTATTATTTTTTAATTTGGATTTCATATTCAAAAACAGTGGCTTGAAAAACCACTGAACAGTAAATTTCATTCAGATCGGACAATTATTTTCTCAAAAACGTCCCAAGTCAACATTTATTATGTTTTAAATACGAGGCAGTAGATGAACCTTTTCTTCATTGAATTGTGTGTACAGAGGGAAAACTGTTTACTTCACTAATTTTTGTGTAAGATGAACTTTTCGGATGTTCAGGTTAGTTGAGTTCACCATCCGAAAATTTCATTCTACACAAAAATTATTGAATTAAGCAGCTGTTCCCTCTGCATATACACTTTTATTCACAAAACAACTAGCGCTTCGTATCTAAAAAATATAATTTATTATAATTTGTTATTATTACCGCTAAAGTTACCGAAAATTATGGAAATTTCGGGTTTTCGGGCCAGATTGCGAACTTGAAATACGACCTGGCTCAACCCCATCCAAAGAAATACGGACCTGTCAGATATTGGTTTTTGAGAATGATGCATATCCCTACTTTTTACTCATAAGCCCGCTTCAAATTAATTACGACAATTTATATTTATTGATTTTTTTAAAGAAAAATTTATTTGTACATAATTGACCAAACCAATAAACGCTCCAATCCGAATATCTTCGAACACTCAGGGTTCATTGTGCATGTAGACGGTCATAACTTGGTCGATACATAACCGGCTTTAATTTGAATTTCATAACTGTCATGCCTCACTGAAGATTTGCATATTGCAATATGAACCGCTAAACTTATTTTAAATCACTAATACGTGCTCTTGAATGGAGTAAAATAAAAAATTATGCATATATTACTGTCATTAATTTGCGCATTACTATCTATTTATGTAGATCAAATAGCGCACAGCGAAAAAGTTTTTTTGAAAGGTGATCAGATGGTTGGAAGTTCGGTTCAACAAACTACATTCTTGACATCAGCCGAAATTCAGTCTAAAAATGATGCTAAGATTTGATGCATTTTGCTCAACCCTGATATTAAAGTCAAGGCCGAGTGTTTCAGCAGCCTCCTCCGCTGCTTTGTACAGAAACTCTCGTTCACCCACTTCTTCGTGCTTCCTGAACATTTTACGAAGAGTGTCTCGTCCATTTGCGACTATATGTGAAGTACCCTGAATGATCCTCTTGTGAAGACATTCAAGATTCAGCATTCCGCGACCACCTAGATGGCGTGAGATGTAAAGTGGTGAAACAATAGACTTAAGGTCCATGCTTTTGTTCATGTGCATAACCTCTTGTGACCCGATATCGAGCGATCTGAGCTCGTCCTTCGACCATGGAACCACTCCAAATGAATAGAGTATTTCCGGGACGGCAAGCATGTTCGTAGCAGATACTTTGTTTCTCGCCGGCAGTTCAGAAGACCAAATCTGGCGGATGAGACATATGTATCTGCATCGGAGAGTATCCTTTATAGATTTCACGTGCTGAATGCGGCTCTGTGGCACGCCCAGGTATGTATAGGTCTCTCCAGCGCTAAGTTGTCGTATAGCGTTTTTGTCGACGAGCTCAGGATCTTCGGGGGTGCCATTAAGTTTTCCTCGCTCCATTCTAAGCTCCCGAGTGTATTTCTCGACAATCCCTAGAGCTAGATCTAGTTGCTCCTTATTTTTAGCATAAATCTGAAGATCATCCATGTAAGATACATGAGCTACCTTATGCTTTTGATTGGAAGGTACCGTTTTCAAAGGTAACGTTATAGTTTTTATTGCTTTCATGAGTTCTACTTTCTGTTCCAAATCACAGTTGTAATTCTTATAACCAAAATTTATCTAATTTTCCAACTTACAATTACACCAGACTCGCGGTTTTGGCCTTCCTAGAACTGCTGGTCCACGCAGTTTCTCAGCTTGCGTGTCGAGAAAAGGTTGTCACGCATGTGACACCACCAGTATTGGAGCGATAAAAGCGGGATGCACACTCAGCCGATAAGTGCCTCAGCTGTCAGCACATGTGTCAGTTTGTTTTCAGTGTTCAGCGAGGTGTCTCGATTTCGGATGTGTTTCGGTTGTGTTACGGTTTTTAAAAATGCCGAAAAAAAAAGAAACAGCGTTTGTCGTTCAAAGAGAAATCTGAGCTTGGAGGTCAAATGAAAGCAGTTAGCTGGGTCAAAAATAAGTAATAATAGGGTTTTACAGGCTGCTATGGTAGAATGGTTTAAGAGAGCGAGAGACAGAGGCCGCAAACTTGGTTGGGTTTTTTCAATAATGTGTTGAAAATTGATATTTTTAGTTAGAAATTTGTCTTCCATGGTAGAAAATTAATCTTTTTGGTTTGAAATGTCTTTGTTATTGAAAATTCAACCGTACGGTTGGAAATAAAGTATCTCCTAGAGAATGCATATTCGTGTTTTGAAAATCCAACTGCTGTACAGAAAATTTGTCTTTTAGCTTAAAAATTTAATCATTTTTATGACTATTGTTTTCTTTTGTGACAGAAAACGACACAGGTGCAATGTAGTTCGTGTCCAAGAGAAACAGCCAGAAGACACACCATTTTGGTCAAACACGCCGCAGTTATTATCATTGTTTGAATTGCTGCTTCTCTATTTTCTTGAAAAATCGAACGCCATGTTCTCGCTTCATCCTGGAAGTACTTTTTGTATATACTTTCCAAAAATTATTTTAGTATGGAAATGAAGGCTGTTGACTAGATGATTTAAACCAATTTTACTGTTCATAGGATACATCCACAGACGACGAAGCGAGGGAGATTTCGGAAAACATGGATCGACCCATTGTTATTCTAAAAGGTTCGTTTTCCATACGCCTGATAGAGTCTCAGACATTTCTAACAATTGCGCCGTTTTTTTTTCATCACAAAATTTTGTTTTTGTTTGCAGGAAATCCTCTGTTTAATGAAGCTGCCACTAACGCAGTTTTTTTCAGGGAGAGGAGATCGTAAAAGAAAGAAAAAACTTGGAAGTATTATTTATCCTTTTTCCTCTCCTATTAAGTTTATGGCTTTTCCTACGGAATTAACTTCAAGTCTTAAAAATTCATACAACAGTAAGATAATTTAAAAAACCATGACTGCTTCATATGAATTTGTCTCGTATGCAAAATAATAATAATCTTTCTAATTGTTCCAGTGTTTTTCAGAAAACTAAGTTTTCTTCTGGCCATAAGAGGGACAAGAAAGCGAGCAGTAACCTGCACAAGATAAATGCCCTGGTGAAAGAATCATGGATATGGTGGAAAAAAATGAAGAAAATTAGACTTTTGGACTCCTGCCACCTCTATTTTTCATTCAAAAGTCTACTATTACGTTTTTGGATTGGAATACATCTCCTTTAGTGAAAAATTCTACTATTTGGTAGAAAATGTAATTTTTTCTTTAAAAGTCGAGCTTTTTTAGTAGACATGTAATCTTTCTTTTTTCAAACTCATCTCTCCTTGTTAAAAATAAACTGTTTTTTAATTCAAGTGTCTTCTGAAAAATTGAACAATTTAGTTGAACATTCGTATTTTCAAGTTCAAAATTATTCTTTTTTCATAGTAACGTCATCTTTCAAGATAGAATAGTCATATTTTTTGGTTGAAATGGAACGTTTCACTAACTAACCAAAGTTGACGAAAAACCTTCTAGTCAAAATACTCTTTGGGCAGTATTTTCAAAGACGTTGATTTAAGGAAACTTTTTTTAAACAATCATTTTTATCAATGGTATTTTCTATGCCTTGTTACCCTCCTACATATAATCCTGTAATTTGCTTTGACGGAATGAGGTTAGAAACTTCTATCTCCGGAAGAGAAAAATATGCTGGAAGAGAACAATTAAATTCGGCAAAATATGCCACAAGAAAGTACACAGCGAAAATTTAATTCTCGGTTTCTGGTTGCAGATTTGAGTGCACAATTTGAGTGTCTACCAAATGGCGAGCCTATTCCTGGTGTTCCTCGTTACAGACCTTCTTATTCTTCTAATAGACATCATCTCCTGAAAGGTCTCATCCTCCTGCCACACCTCATTCTCCGGGTTCTCCGGTCAGGTGTCCTTCTACTGCCGAACCTACTCTTCGTGCGGTTTTGCTAGATCGCGCGATTAATCGCAAATTGGGCTAATTCAGAGGATCTGTGCGCGACTGAAATTGGTGATTTGCGACAAGTCGCAATTTGGGCTACTTAAGTGCGAGAGACCCGCGAATTGGGCTATTTTGGGCTACTTTGCGATCGCAGCCGCCAATGTCGGCTTCTGTGCTCTGATTGGTCGAGACGTTAACGCCAACAGCAATCGCAATCGCAACGTCGGCCATTACACTGTTGAGCATGCTTTCCATCCATGAGCTGTGGGATTCCCATGCTCTTTCGAAGACGAAAATCGAACGAACCTTTCTTTCTATCTTTACACGTTAGAAAAAGAGGTCCGTTCAATTTTTAACTTTCGACACGGTATCGGAGTCCCACTGGAGGTACCGAGCTAAGAAGACATCGTCACCACGTAGCTGGTTCTCAAACCACACCGTCCCCGTTTCCTCGGAACGAAATTGTGAAAGTCGCTACTTTGGGCTACTTCAAGCCAAAAGTGCGCGATTTTGGGCTATCCGAGCGTGCGCGATTTTCGTGCTACTCGGGCACACCCAACCTGCGACTCGCTTAAGCTGGGATCTGGCAACACTGTCTTCGTGACAGGTCCAGGTCCTCTCATGCCAGAGCTCATTTTCCGATCAGGTCTCTTCCTCCCGCAGAGCGTCAAAGCCATCTTCATGTCGAGTCCAGGACTCCTTTTTCCAGTCATTCCTCTTCTCGCGTATTCGGATATGCTTTCGAAGATATCAGATATATTCGGCTTATTCCCAAGGGGAATCCAAATCGGCTATTTGAAATTCGAAAATACACTTTTCCTCGCGATAAATCAATTCACTTGAGAGGAGATTTCAATATCCTTCTGCCTGTGCCAAAATAAGAACAATGTGTATTATCAATGCCCAATGGTTACCTCCATTGCAATTATAGCAGAGGGTTAAAAAAACTTCGTGGAATGTATACAAAAAGATCTGGCTTTAAAAAACGGGGAAAAATAAATATGAACAGCGGCGTGGTTGAAGAAATGACCCCAGAAGAAATCAAGGAAACTCGATTAGGGGTCCGTGCACGAATCTCAATGACTTTTAGAACAGTGATTGTAAACGAGATTCCTCCACATGAATTATTTAATTTTTCAATTAATGAAACACTAAGATATACTATTTTTCCAGATCCGAAGTGAGATCAAAATATAACAAGTAACTGGCAATTGCAATAAAAAGTTATTGTATAAGCCACATATAAGATATTGTAAGATTCGATGTAACCTCTACCCCCTAACCTAATACCTTAATAAGATTTTATAAACCTGCAGAAGAAACATGTATTTAATTTCTGGTAATTAAATGGAACTTCATGGAATTAGCTTTATGGAAGAAAATGTGTTAATAACAAAATTAGCTTTATTTTCTAACCAACATTTCTAGTTTTTTAATTCGAAATTTGGAGAGTATTAGAAATAAACTTGAATGCTTATTTCGAGACCTGAATTGCCCCAGAAAGGTTTCTAGAAACTAAGGTAGTGGCAGACGCCGCGCCGGGACTACAGGCGAAGATTTTTTCCGAGGCACGTGACGGACTATAACGTGCCCTTCAATATATTTAAACATTTCCCAAAATTTATATTTTTCAAATTATAAATTCGCCGAATAATAACCATGAAATTTGTCACGTGACACTGGTACATGGTACATCTTGTTTGGTGAAAAACTAATTGTGGTCAGATCCATCTTTTCCTTAACAGTTTATATTTACAAAATTCTCTGGTTGAAATCAGAATTGTAATTCTTATGACAAAAATGCTATAGTGTTCCAACTAAGAATTATAATTTTGTTTGCAAAGTTCACTTCCAAATCATAAATCTTTGAAAATTTAAATTTTTGTTTAGAAATATCTTAAAGCCCTGAAAAATTGTTTGAAATCACTAAAATCTGTTGAAGTCTGTTGAATTCACGCGGAAAACTGACATTCAAATGGACGGTTATGGGCCGAAAACACATCCAGAGTAGTATAAATCATTTCCATACCTAATGTTCTTCTAATCGCCTCAAAAAACATAGATAATTTTACTATTTATGAGGAATAATCAATTATTCATTCACTAATTAATTCTGTTCAAATCTCATGAAATTTTCTTCAACATTCTGTTGTGCCCCTTGCATTGAAATTCTTTATCGTTCATTTTCAAATAATTAATTTTGCAGTTTAAATTAAAATTAGAACTTTTATAAAATGAATGAATTTGTGTTCATTTTCCGGTTTCCCCCGGTTTGTAAAAATTGTTCACGTCCATTGAAATTAAAGAGTTCAAACTCCTAAAACAGAAAAAAAATTATTTGAGGTAATCAAAACTAATCTGCACATCAAATAACATCCCAAAAACAGAAGCCCTATTTGTCTTATTTAGACTCATCCATTTGTGCAAACTACTTTGCTCTGTTTATTGACATTTCCTCAGAAACAAATAGAATTAGTGATTCAATTACAACACTCCCGACATGAATTTACTAAAGAAATATCTCAAAAAAAAAGTTTAAGAAAAGTTTTTAAAATAGCTCAAATAGCCATAACTTTGAAAATTATGTTCTTCAATTGTTTTCAAATTTTCAGTATATGTTGGCCTGTCCAACAGCACCTACTCAAAAAATGTATAGACCAGGATTACCACCTTTGTCCAAGTCGTTGTTGGTTGAATTTTAACATTTCATCGCATTTACGGATATTTAAACAGCCTGCAACTTCCCTTCTAAGTACATTATACACATTTTTTAATGACGGATTTCAGTCACTCATAAACTCACGCAATAGCAAACATTTCCAAATATTTTTTTTTGCTGATTTCGGACATTTCTGAATCAACTGCCCTTTGTGGTTCACAAGCAGTTTATGGTATACAAAGATAGGATTGTCCACATGAAAGTCGAGTATTATTTTCCAACAAAATGTCCTAGATTTTAATTTTCTCTTCCAGCTTAGTGTATCGTCAACGTATTTTCTTTGTTAGCGGGATTTTAAAAAATCCTAATGAATTCATATTGAATTCCAAAGGATTATAGGTTAATTCCAACTAGTCTAGAAACTCATATTTGCAACTGTGGCAAAATATACGTTTCGAATCATGCCGCGAGTAAAATAATATAAT
>CAKNYM010052700.1:497364-648252 GCA_932195095.1 Andricus curvator | reverse complement strand
TCAGAGTTTAGAAAAATTTAAGTATAATATATATAGTTTATGTTATACAACCATGTCGGAATAAAAAAAAATCTACGCTTCGGATGCTATCCTTCTGAAGAAAGGTTTCGGATTTAACCCGGGGAAGAATGTAAAAACCCCTTTTGGCCCTCTTACATTCAAGCCTGATATTCCTCCTGACATAAGGCTGCTACTTCTGCGTCCGGAAAAAAAAAATAAAAATTTAGAAAATCATGCCAGAAGAGAATACACAACGAAAATGTAATTATTTTTTTTTGTTACAGAGTCAAATTCACAGTTCGATTGTTTCCTAATGGCGACCCCATTTATGAAGGTTGTCGTTCCGGAAGTTCTTCTTTTCGTGACGGACATTCTGCTCCTGAAAGGACTCTTCCTCCTGCCAGACCTCATTCTCCGATTTCTCCAATCAGGTTTTCTGCTCCTGCTCTTCGTGCCAGGTCCAGGTCTCCTTCTGTCAGGCATCATCCTTTACACTTTCTTGGATATAAAGTAGAACGACTTGGATTTGTTTGGCTCATTCCCAAAGCTAATCCGAACAAGCGATTCGAAATTCGAAAATACACTTTTCATCGTGATAAAACCAATTCAAGTAAGAGGATAACATAATATCCTTGGGCAATGCCAACTGGAGAAAAACTGTATTGTCAAGGTCGAATGGTGACGTCTTTGCAATAATTCCCGGATAACTTCGTGAAATATACAATAACAACTTAATTTTTCATAATCTCAGACCTGTGTAGATAAAGAATTTCGCTGAAACGCAAAACGCCTATCATTTCTAAGATAAAGACTAACCGATATCTTTTGTTTATGATATAATGAAGTACTGGAATATTTATGAGTTACTTTTTCAACGCAAATCTTAATGAGAACATTAATCAGTTTTTCCTCTAATTAGGAAAAATGAGGATTGTTTCTACTCTCATCTTATCCTTAACGGTGATACTTAATTCTATTGGTAAATGTAATAATATAATATATCTATAATTTAAAGTACATTTTTTAAGCTATATGCAAATCAGAATTTGTGCGATTTAATAACTCACATTTTTCGTTAAGAATTCATCTTTTTGGTTGAAAATTCAACTACTGGGTTTAAAGTTGAATAGAACTATTTTGTTGAAAATTCGTTATTTTTAGGTTCAAAATTAATATTTTCTTACTGAAAATTAAACTATTGTATTTTTTGTTGAAAGTTAAACTATCTTGTTAAAAAATCGTTTCTTCTGACAGATTTTGTTGTTGTTGAAGATTCATGATTTCAGTTGCGAATTCATTTTATTACTATTGAATCATTTTTGTTGCAAAGCGATCCTTTTTAGTTGAAAATTCAATCAATTTATTTAGAATTGATGTATTATGTTGCACATCCATATCTTCAGACTGAGAATTTAAATATTTTGTTGAAAATTGTTTTTTTTTTTCAAAATTGATTTCTTCAACGGAAAATTAACTACTCCACTTTTGTTTGGAAATGAATCTTTTTCAGTTGAAAATTGAACTATTTCTTTTGTTTGGTTCAAAATTTAAGTAATTTGTTGAAATTCATTTTTTATGCAATTTTCTTTGGAGAAAATTTGACCATTTCATATTTGCTTGAAAATTGATTTTTTTTCGGTTCAAAAATTAACTTCTTTGTGGAAATTTTTATTTGTCATTTATGTAATATTCCTGTATCTCTTTCAATGTTCTCCAGAACTTTGGAGGAGTTATATTCAAATAACGTTAAAAACAAATAAAAAAAATAAACTTAGAAGATAAATGGAGATTCGAAATTTGTTATTTGGCATCAAAACTTTTTTTTCCCGTCGCAAAAAAATACAAAATTTCCTAAAAATATTTGAAAATCCTACAGAACTGTACATAATTATTATTTGTTTAAATTATTTTTATGCGTGTACATAATTTTCATTTTTGTACATAATTTTTATTTGTGTAAATAGTTTTTATTTGTATAAATAATTCTTTTTTTTTACACTTTATGGAAAACTATTAGTATTGTCACAACTATATAAACTGATTAGGCAATATAAGATAGTATGTTGTATAGCAATGTACCATAGCAATATACTCATAGCCTGTTCTGCTGGCGGCAAATATTGATTAAAATTTAGCTATTTCATTTGGAAATTTATACTTTCTAGTCGAAAATTGAACTATTTTGTTGAAAAAAATTCATCATTTTAGTTGAACAATTTTCTTCCTTTAATAAAAATTTAACTAATTTTTTGGAATACGTTTTTTGTTCTGTTTGAACATTTATTCCTTTTACAGCCAATTTAACTATTCCATATTGCCTTCAAACTTGATCTTCAGTTTGGGCTAATGGCTCATTTTTTTAGGTAAGCAAAAGAGTTAATTACAAGTGAAAATTAAATGATATTCTTAAAATAACTATAAAAATTTTTATTTGTTTGAAACATTTTTTCGATTAAATGTCAAAAATGTACACCTTCTCTGAGTTACATGAACTGATTAGTTTTATTTGACAATTTTTGGCAAGTTATTCAAGAAGTTTCATTAGCTTTTCACATTATGAAAATTTTTCGTTACCTACCAATAAATGGTTAAACCATTTCCATTTGCTTAAACACTTGCTTCGACAAAATTTACACTTTTCTTCCTTATTTCAGTCCAAATTCGTATTTAAGTAATAAAACATTTATTAAGCAAATTAATACTCATTGAAACGACCGTACTTACTTTTTTATATAACTTTGAATTTTCTAGACCAATTTTTATAAAAAATACAGTTGTTACATTTTTTCGGCCTTAGACAGAGAATTTACATAAAGCAACAACATACCCATTTGAAAAATTGAACATACAAAAAAGGAAGTCAGAAACATACCACATGTGACGTTTCTCATTAGTTATAAAAAAGTTAAAAGGTTGAAGGTTGTAATGTTGAAGGTTCCGTTATGTTTACAAAGTTCCATCAAGATGAAAAAAGTTCCATAAATTTTGAAGGAAAAACGTGTTAAAAAGGCTAAGGGCATAGCAGAATAAGCATGTATGTGCTGCCCCCGCTCGGATCTGGTGGAGATTTTCACAGTAAGTTGGCACTGATGTAAGACTAAATATCCCAAGAGATTATATTTGAGAAATAATTTTTATGGGAGTTATGGGAGTCAGAAGAAGAATAAAAAAAATAGGTTTTCGCATGAACGGCTGGACCGATTTCGATGGGGGAAAAAATGTTATAAGACTCAATGAGAGAATGTTGTAGAAAGATTTCGATTTTTTTTTTCAAAAAATACGGGTCAAATTCGAAAAAGGCGGTTCATTCAGTACAGGGGCATTAATTATTCATTTGTTACAGAATTTCATAACTTCCCAGTCCAATTCATTCATTCTAAAGGTGTCACAAGTTGCAGTACGATTTCAGACCCCTTATCGAAGGGTGCTTTTTTAATGTTAGTCCCCACGCCTCTCACAAATCGGGGCGCTCTTTTAATGTGAGTCCCCTCGCCCCTCACAAATCGGGGTGATTTTTTTATGTACGTCCCCTCGCCCCTCACAAGTCGGGGTGCTTTTTTAATGTGAGGCCCCTCGCCTCTCACAAATCGGGGTGCTTTTTTAATGTGAGTCCTCTCGCCCCTCACAAATCGGGGTGCTTTTTTAATGTGAGGCCCCTCGCCTCTCACAAATCGGGGTGATTTTTATATGTGAGTTCCTTCGCCTCTTATGAATTAAAGTGCTTATTGCCTGTAAGATCCCTTCAATCCTCATCGCTATCTCCTTCGATTACAGGAGTAATATTGTCCCCCTGAAACAATATTTCACATATTGCTGCAATAGTTTACTATTTATCTCACGCGAGATATTTGTCCAAAGTTCTGAAAACAGCTGAAATTCTCAGTACATTGTTTCAGGGGGACAATATTACTCCTGTAATCGAAGAAGAAAGCGAGGAGGATTGAAGGGATCTTGCAGGCAATAAGCACTTCAATTCATGAGAGGCGAGGGGACTCACATAAAAAGTCACCCCGATTTTTGAGAGGCGAGGGGCCTCACATTAAAAAAGCGCCCCGATTTGTGATAGGCGGGAGGAATCACATTAAAAAAGCACCCCGATTTGCGAGAGGCGAGGGGCATCACATTAAAAAAGCACTCTGATTTGTGAGAGGCGAGGGGCCTCACATTAATAAGCACCCCGATTTGTGAGGGGCGAGGGGACTCACATTAAAAAAGCGCCTCGATTGGTGAGAGGTGAGGGGCCGCACTTTAAAAAAGAACCCCGATTTTTGAGAATCGAGGGGCATCACATTAAAAAAGCAACCCGATTTGTGAGGGGCGAGGGGACTCACAATAAAAAAGCGCCCCGATTTGTGAGAGGCGAGGGGACTCACATTAAAAAAGCCCCCTTTTATAAGGGGTCTGTAATCGTACTGCAACTTGTGAAACCTTTAGAATGAATGACTTGGACTGGGAAGTTATGCGATTCTGTAAAAAATGAATAATTAATGCCCCTGTACTGAATTAAGTCTAAAGTCTCAAGATGCTGTTGCGTGATAAAATTTTAAAAAATTTTGAAAATTTTGTTTGACCCGTATTTTGTGAGAAAAAAAATCGAGATTTTTCTACAACATTCTCTCATTGAGTCCCTTTACACATTTTTTGCCCATCGCAAATTGTCCAGCCGTTTTCGAGAAAAACTGTTTTTTTAATTTTTCTTGTAACTCCCATACAAATCATTTCTCAAATATAATCTTTTGGGAAATTTACTGTTCCATCAGTGCCAACTTACAGTAAAAATCTCAACCAGATCCGCGTGGGGGCAGCAAATACATAGGAACATATTGTTGTTATGAATATGTGAAGTTACATCAATTGTCTGTAATAATTAACTATACATTAGTTAATTGGCAATTAACACATGTAAATAAATGTAATATGAAAAAAGTTCCGATACTTACAAAATGCATATTAAATTCCAGGAAAGTAGAAAACATGGTTTTTTGGTCAAAAATTGTAGATAAATAATAATTAAAATTCCAGAAAGCTAGAAAACATGTTTTTAATTTAAAAATTAGAGATAATATAAGTTTGTGCAGACCAAATGTTTGTGGTCTGCTCAAATAATGGAGGTTAGGAACTGAGAATATGGCTATTCGTAATTTATGAAAGTTACCAGTAAATTTACTTTTTTATGAATGTTACTAAGATGTTGCAATTTATGAAAGTTAATTAAATGTCTCGATGATATCATGATCAATTATACCTTAATTTTCAGTGTCTCATGTAACATTCACGGTACCTTTATTTTTAACAATATGGAACATTTTTTATATGTTCCTTCAGTGAAATCCATCTCCCGCAAAATATCCCGGAGTACAAAATTAAAGTACTCGCCTATTTAGTACCTAACCTTATTTTATTCCTTATTATTCCCTGCTTCTTGTTGCAGATTTGAGTTCACCTTTCGAATGTTTACCTAATGGACTCCCAATTTCCGGTGTCCCTCGTCGTGGAACTTCTTATCCAGCGGAAAGAAATCAATCTCCTGAAAAGTATCTTCCTTCTGCCAGACATCTTCCTCCAAGTATTCCAGTCAGTTCTCCTCCTGCCGAGCCTACTTTTCGTGAGAGGTCCAGGTCTCCTCATGCCGGGTCTCCTCCTTCCAGGTTTTCTCTTGCACGCCTACTTGGTTCTCAACTTGAAAATCTTAGATTTGTTCGGCTGATTCCCAAGACGAACCCAGACCGGCAATTCGAAATTCGGCGATACACTTTTCCTCCCGAAAAATCAATTCTACTGAGAGGAAAACATAGTATCCTTGAGCACATGCCGTTCGAAGAACAAAGTGTATTATCAACTTCCAGTGGCGACATCTTTGCAATATTAGAGGGTAATAGAAAGCTTCGTGGAATGTATACAATGAGAACTGGCTTTCAAAAACGGGCAAAAATGAACATGTACAGCGGCAAGGTTGAAGATATGACGCCAGAAGAAATCCAGGAATCGCCATTAAGTATGCAAACACCAATCTCAAAAAGTTTTAATATAATAATTTTAAACGAGATTCCTCCACAACACTAATTCAATTGTTCTTTAATGTCAAACTAGAATATGATATTGTTTGTGTTCCGCAGTAGAAGCAACATGTTACAATTAACTTTAATCTACGTCTATGTCTACTAGAAATATCATTTAGTATAGGTCTGATAGTAAAAACAAAAGCAGCCACTAGAAATAATTTATTTGAGCATACATTTAAAAAAAACTCTTTCAGAAATCAGAAGAAATAAGTCATAGGCAAAGATAATTTTAAATACTGAAGCTTTTATGTAGATTTTCCAAACACTAGTATTCATTTATACATTTATTTATTTGCATATTACATTTGAATTTTGTATGGCCTTTTCAGGTCTAAGCTCCACTTTAAGACATGATGTATAATAAATTATTAACATAGGAAAGTGAAATAAAGTGTTTTTCTCCAATTCTTTTATTTTATTTCTTGCGCTACGTATTCCACCTAAGAAAATATTGCAGTTTTACTAAAAATCAGCCCTAAGCGAAGTCATCGAGCTAATTCTGTGAGCAGTGATTAGAAGGAATGTGGAAATCTCATACTAAGTTATTAACAACTTTCGAAATGTTAAATATTTTTTAATTATATTGGGCTTATTTTGAAGATAAGTTTCCATGGGTCTTGATTTCGAATCCTTTCATCACGTTTCGTTTCAAGCATTCCGAATTACGGAATAGCGTGTTCACAGACTCCATGTTATCTTTTAATAGCAGCCTCTCCAAGAGCGTCGAATGTTTAAAATTGCACAGTGCATCTTATCCAGTCTCTAATCTTAACTCTACATAGTGATACAGTGTAACTATGATTTACTGAATAATTTGCCTTTCGCAAAAGGTACTTTATTGACACCAATAAAACTAAAATCTATATCACATTTAATTCTAATAATCCATTGAAAACTTGTTCATAGATAGAGTAATGATCTGATCTAGCAATCATAACTTATCAGATGAGAGAGTACCCCATAAATAATGTCTTTAACTTCTAAACATTCAAGTAGTCTCTTCGACCCGATGCGCTTGGCCAGTGGACAGATGGACAATAGACACATCTTTGTTCAAAGGGATATCGTCTCGGATATCGTAACCTGACAATTATATCGGTACCTGAGTAGGATTCAATGTTAGCAGAGTTTATAGTTACCACTTTTACCAAAATTTTCTGCTTTTACTGAGAATCTCCGGCTGCAGAGTGAGTCAGTGCGATTTTTGCTTTGAGCGCTTATAGATTGATCAAGTAGTAAGCAACAAAGCTTTTGGTTTTTTGCAAGTATAGTTCGGTTGCGTACGCGGTTGGTAACTGACAAAACACTAACATTTTGGCGAAGAGCAAGAATACCAAGACAGAAAAACAACACAAACGCAAAATTGATGTAGAATTATTTGAAAAGAAAGTTTGTCTTGAAAAAACATTGGAAAGTAAACACTTGAAAAAAGAACGTGCTTTCCAGGATATGACATAAGTAGATAAGAACTTATAATAATGAATATTATATAAATAAGAGATTTCTTCTCTTTCAATTAAGTTTATTTTTTATATTTCGATATATTAGCATAATGAAACATGGTATGCAATCATTTAATATGTATTATTATATTCATTTAGGATAAACTATCTTTGAATAAGTTTAAAGTTTATAGAGTTACAAGAGTGTTTTACCAAGTTATTGTAGTTTGCCGAAAGTGCACAAGCAGGGTATACATACCTATAAGATCATTGTAGATTTATCGCATAATCCGTGTTGACAACTAATCTTATTAATAAAATATAAAATATAAAATACAAAACAATCAAGTTCCTTAAAAATGCACAATGAAAAAAAGAAAATTATTAAAATTACCCAAAACTATCAATTGAAATCAAAATTAAAGCGAAAATCATTGAAGTGATGATAATAATACTGAATTAAATAATACAAAAATTGATATATGAAATTGAACGAGATGAGGATTACAGCATGAAGAGAATAGTTTTTTGTACAGTATACATACAAAATACAATCAATCATTTTTCGAAATTTCATTTATATTATATCGAGTAGAACGATATGAAAGATTAAAATTTTGCAAACAGGGTCAGCAGTATGTTTCGAGGTCAGGTCATCTAATGCCTGCTAAGCGATTCGTGGAAATTTTTGCATGCTGCGAAGCGAAGAAATGTTATCTCAACTTTACTGCAGAGAAACAAGAAGCTTACTTCGATGCTTTTTGAAATTTAGGAGAGTACTTTCTCCAAAACGTATTCTTGAGCACGAGCATGAAGGTTAAGCCAGCACCAGGAGAATCCAAGGAATTCGGTGAAAGAAAATTTACGTTATGGGAGTAGACTTTCCATTCCTCAACAATACATCGCGTTGTATGCAAATATTCTTGATAAATTTGTTAGGATTGGATCAGTCTTGATTTAAAACGATTAAAAAAAAAATCGTCGGCGGCGAAACCTTGCAAAATAAGCGCGGGAAACACGAAAATCGGGCCATGAAATTAGACGACGATGTCAAACGAATAATTGAGCTTCACTGTTTGAGCATTCCTCATTCTCCTTTGCATTATGTCAGGGAAAAGTCAAAGCCACAATACTTCGAAAATCCAAATTTCACTCGATATTTCGACGTATGGTATATATTTCAATTTCAACCTTGCTCACTCGTTCGGACAACCGAGAGTAGATGTGTGCAATTTGTGCTACGAGTACAACGAAAAAAGAAAGAATAATGAAAACGTGTTGGAATTGGAGGCTACCTTGAGAGATAATGTTGCTGCAATTGAAAAATATCGTGAAATGAAAGCTCAAATGAAATCTGTACCAAATAGTCTTTGTATCAAATTTGATTTTGGTCAAAATTTACCGCTGTCCAAATTACCTGTTTGGGAATAGTTTTATCGTCGATTGTGGTGGCTGCACATTTTGAATGTTATGTTTTTGGGGAACATGGACACAGTTATATGTACTCTTTTTTGGAAGGACAATTGGAAAAGGGCGCGAACACAGTTTGCAATTTTCTTTGGCATACAATTCAAGAAGAAATAAAATTTGACCATTACGAGTGAATAATATTATTCTCGGACGCTTGCGCAGGTAAGAACAAGGATTAGCTTGTTTTCAATTTTCTGTTGCGTTTATCGAAAACGTTGCAAACGGAAGTACAACATATGTACCCCGTTCGTGGTCATTAATACTGTGAATGCGATCGTAACTTCGCGAAGTACAGTCATTCAAAAAAAAAAAAAAAAGACGGAGACGATAGAAATGGAAGATGAATATTTGAAAATGATCAAAAAAGCAAAACATCCTTCTTTTATCTTAGTCAAAGCAACAGATGTGAGCGTGAAAGATTTCGAGCCTTGTTTGAAATCCGAAGCGAAAACTTTGAAAGATCTACCACAATGGATGATTGAACTAATTCCCCTGCAGTTCACATCTACGGAATATCAAAAGAGAAAACGACAGACGTAAAATCTTTGTACAAGTACTTAAGTTCACAAGCGAGATCTTTTTCTGACAAGGTTTACGAAGAAACGGCAATAAAGATCGATAAAAAAACGAAGCCAAAAATAAAGCGGAATTCAAGGTCAAGAACACAATTTATTCTGTTCAGGCAGGTAAAAAAATCTCCCCTAAATTTGCCGAAAAGCCGGCGGAAATCGCAACAAAAGTCCCTGGAAAGTCCTGTAAAAAAATGAAGCCAAAAATAAAGCGGAAGTCAAGATCAAGAACAAAATTGGTTCTGTTCAGGCAGGTAGAAAAGTTTGTCTGAAATGAGTAAGAATTAAATCTGAATTTATTCTTTAGGAACCCAGAATGATTGTGTTCGAAAAAGTCGAATTCGAAGAGTGGCTCTATTGAACTGTTTTGTTGCAAATTCTTTTTTTTCTGGCAAAAAGTTGGTAATTTTCAGTTTTCGTTCGTTATTATTCCCTGTTTCTTGTTGCAGTTTTCAGTTCACCTTTCGATCGTTTACCTAATGGTTTCCCTATTCTTGGTACCCTTCGACCCGAAACTTCTTATTCTGAGGACAGACATCAATCTCCTGAAAGGTCTTTTCCTCCTGCCAGACCTTTCACTCCGAGTTTCGCCGTCAGATCTTTTCCTGCTGAGCCTCCACTTCGTGATAGGTCGAAGTCTCCTCGTGCCAGGTGCAGGTCTCCTCGTGCCAGGTCCCCTCCTACCAGGTTTTCTCTATTACGCCTTCTTGGGCCTAAACTTGAAAAACTTAAATTTGTTCGGCTGATTCGCAAAACGAATCCGAATCGGCGAGGCAATTCGAAATTCGACGATACAATTTTCCTCCCGAGAAACCAATACAATTGAGGGGGAAAAATAAAATCCTTAAGCCCATACCGTTCGAAGAACAAAGCGTATTATCAACTTCCATTGGCGAAATCTTTGCAATATTGGAAGGCAATATAAAACTTCGTGGAATGTATACAATGAAAACTGGCTTCCAAAAACGGGGAAAAATAAACATGGGCAGCGGCAAGGTTGAAGTCATGACCCAAGAAGAAATCCAGGATTCTCCATTATGTACCCAAACACCACTCTCAAGGAGTTTTAGAATGATACTATTTGATGAAATGTATCCACAACATTAATTCAATTTTTTCTAATGTAAAACTAAAATTTAATGTTGTTTGTGATCCGCAGTAGGAGCAAAATGTTACAATTAACTTGTCATAATAATCAAAAATTAATGCACCATCTTTCGCGAAGCTTTAATTTTTTCTCAATGGCTTAGTCTCTCTTGTTGAAAGCATATGAAAAAGTCGCTTTTTTTATATAAAAATATTTTAGAAAGAACATTATCATAGCTGCGTTTCATCTGAATCGTGAAACTAAAGTCACATATTTTTTTTTAATTTTTCGTTATTTGGTAGTATTTTGAGGGTACTAAACGGTGTCGCCAAAAGATTCTGTAAAATTTTTAATTTTTCAAAAGTAAGCAAGTTCAACCTGAAGGAGAACAATCATTTTTTTTATTTGCTCAATAATAGAATTTCAAGCCATCTCAAGTTTCAACTTTCGTTTTGCGGAAAAATTGCGTCTCCCTTATGAAATATGATTTTGGTGGCTTCAGAACATTGAAAAATTTTTTTCGAATACAAATTCAACTATTTGGTTAAAAATTGATATTTTCAATAAAAATTTCATCATTTAAGGTTAAAATGCAATGCGTTGCTTGAAAATTTATATTTTTTCGTTGAGGATTAAATTTTGCAAAAAAATTCTGTTGAGAATTGATCTTTCTTTATGAGAAATAACACTTCTTTGTTACAAATTTGTCTTTTTGTGTTTATTCAACTGGGTGTGATGAAACATTAAATTTTCATTGTTGATAACTTTTGCAAAAAGATGCTGCTTGCGACTAAAACCTAGGGGAATCTTTTCGAACATAAGGGCTATTGAAAGATTTATTTTACAGTGGAAACAAAAAGTTTTGATTTATGCTGGACCAATACCACAATGCTATGTACATTGTTTACACATCTAGAAAAGTTCTCCGAAAAATTCCTCTTGCTAATTTGAAACACCTTGCTTTCCTTAACAACAAAATTTAAACACTGAATTTTTAGCAAAAGAAAATTCTTGTGGCCTGAGATATGGTTCAGCCCGAAAAGATGATTTTCTGAAAAATACCACCCTTTTTCTTCATTCCAATATTTTCTTTAAATTCTTTGCTCGTATTAGGAAGGCCAGATATTGAACAAATCGTAAGAGTATTTTTTCCGATAAATTTCCTAGGTGTGCCAACTTTCATCAAAATTTATTTTTATATTTGTTTTTTTCTGAAAAAAATGCGAAAATCAATTTTTTTTTCAATTGTAAAAGTAGGCTTTGTGCATTTTTCCATTCACAGGTTTTTTTTCCTACTGGAACCTCTCCTTCTTATCAATTTTCTGTTTTATTTCACCGATTTCAACACTTATTTTTGACGGCTGAAAAAACAACAGCAATGGCACCGTCGTAGCGCGCCGTACAAACATTTGATAAGGGATCATATAAAATGTAATAACAGTTTTGACGGTAAAGAAGTAGAACTTTCAGAAGCTGCATTGTTAATTAAATTTTTTATTAACACTTTAATTAATTTTTTTCTAATTAGAACAGATGATTCCTACTCTCGTCTTATCATTGTCTGTTGTCCTCAATTCTATTGGTAAATATTATAATATATATATAATTTTAAGTACATTTTTTAAGCTACACACAAATGAGAATTTCTCCGATTCAATCTTGAAGAAAAAACTAGGGACTCACTAAAGTTGTGGCTTGAATTAAAATTAGTATCTTTTAGAACGTGTGCTTCAATAAGAACTTATAGAGACCAGAAAAAGTTTTTTTGGAAAAAATAACTATTAAAATTGGGTTCCTTAATTGGGTTCCTTTGCAGGTCCAAATAGTGGCTCCTTTGGAACTTTATCTTTTTGGATTTATTTTTCACTAGCGCTGATTTTATTAGCAAGAGCTATCTAAATTTAATAAAGAAGAATCTAGAATGTGTGTGTTAAAAAAAATAAAAATCCAAAATTGTACTTATTGATACGAAATTTGTACCATATATGCATACACAAATGGTACGTGGTGCATATGGAAAGTTTCCAGTCATAAATTACGTAAAACATTTTGTAGGGGTGAAGCGATGGGGAAACAGTTTATTGTTTCTTATGTAGACGAGGGAAGGGGGTCATGGTAATCTTATCAGATCTTATGAGACACTGCACACTTTTAGATTTCCGAATACACACTTTCAATCTGAACTTTCATGCCTAATTTCAATTTTCTCTTTAGGCATATTCTATCGGCAACGTAATTTTAAAATTCTAATTATTTCCGGTGTTCCGGTAGGAATGTGATAATCCCTTTTTCCTTCGTGCATATAATTTTGCGATTTTAGTTGGCGAAATAAGATCAGGTACTTCTCTGTATGGAAGTGAAAAATATTGCAGGAGAGAATACACAAAGAAAATTTAATTCTCTCTTTCCTGTTGCAGACTTGAGTTCACAGTTTGACTGTTTGCCTAATGGAGAACCTATTCCATATGTTCCTCGTTCCGGACCTTCTCATTCTCCCGACAGACATTCATCTCCTGAAAAGTTTCTTCCTCCTACAAAACGTTATGTTCCGGGTTTTACGGGCAGGTCTCCTCCTCCTGCCGAGCCTCCTCTTCGTGCAAGGTCCAGGTCTCCTACTGCCAGGGACCGTCTTTCACGCCAACTTGGAATTAAACGTGATCAAGTGAGATTACTTCGGCTTATTCCCAACACGAATCCAAGCAGGATATTCGAAATTCGAAGCTACAATTTTCCTCCCAATAAGCCAATTTTTTTAAGAGGAAAATATAATGCCCTCCTGCCCATGCCAAGCGACGCACAAAGTGTATTAGCAACACCCAATGGTGAAGTCTTTGCCATAGTGGAGAGTAATAGACAACTACGTGGTATCTATACAGTAAGATATTACGCTACATATAACAGTGAAAAAAGGGTGAAAGTAAACATGAACAGCGGCGCGATTGAAAATATGACCCCAGGAGAAACCGCGGAATCTCCCTTAGGCAATCATCGCCCAATCTCCCAGAATTTCAAAAGAATATTATTAGAAAAAATTTAGAAATAAAATATAATATTTCTTGTGATTTGAAGAAGGATCAAAATGTTACAAATAAATGTTAATTAATCATATTGATCTGCGAGCTCTTTAATTTTTTTCTTCCCACATTGAATCTTCTATGTTTCTGCTTACTTTTCACGTTTTCGTTTCTATTTTGCTGCTTTTTCGGTAATGTGAATGTGACAGTTTATTAGTATGCGCCAGTTTGACATCCTATAAACTAGTTTTAAACATGAAATTGTTCCAACTGCATGTAAGAACATGCACTGATGAGACCCTCACCAGTATTTTTGTTTTGAATAAAAGATGATGAATAATAGTGTCAAGTATTACTGGGGCTTTGAAAGATCAGAATATTCAAAATTATCTTAAAAACGTCTCGCCGATAGAACTGCAGATTATTCGCTGTGGAAAGCTACCAGGCGAATGAAACAACCTAAGCAACCTATCCCTCCCATCAGAAACAAAGCCGGCACAAGGGCTAGAAGTGATCGAGGGAAAGCTGAACTCTTTGCAAATCATCTTGAAAGTGTTTTTCAACCCTACCCTGCAGAAATCACAAAGGAGAAAGAGAGGGAAGTATAATCTTTTGAGTCTTTACATCCGAACTCTGTTGATTAACAAATTTACAGCTGAAGAGTTTCGATGTTTTTTTAATCTCTCTAGATATTTTACACTGAATGTTTTTATTTCTTCTTAAACTGATTTGACTTTCAGACCGCGATGAATTACTTCATTCGGCACATACCAGAGAGCTGGCACAATACTTCCCAAAGTTTTAAAATGCACTTATACCAGAGCAATTTACTCTCGAGGGATAGTTGAGAATTCCTACTCAGAAGCGAGTATAGCTTACTGAATTTGAGTCCAAGTTGATTCCGTTTAGTCCAGACGTGTTTTTGCCATGTGAGTCTCCTCTCAAGATGTAGTCCAAGGTGCTTCGCTTCTTCCGACTGGGGCAATGTTTGATTATTTAGTGAAACTGGGGGACAATTGCCCTTGCGCATTGTGAAGGTGACATGAATAGACTTCGATTCGTTTGCTTTTATCCTCTACTTTTGTAACCATCCTTCGATTCGGCGTAGATGCAATTTTCGTTTTGTCGAAGCCACTGCTGGCTCGGAATGAGATACCAATACAGCTGTGTCGTCAGCGAATGTGGCAGTTTGAATTTCTCTTACTGTTGGCAAGTCCATCATGCCAAACTTTTTCGAAAGCTTGAGTGATATCTAGGAATGCTTGAAAGTAACAGTTTTTCAAAGACTTTTGAGAGCGCTGACAAGAGGCTGATTGGTCTGTAGGAAGTAACTTTATCTGTTGGCTTTCGAGGTTTAGGGATTAGGATTATTAGTGCTACTTTCCATAGGCATGGAAAATATCCTAGATGCAGAATAGCATTATATATATATATATAGGTTATAAGTCTCATGACGCAAGTCGAAAGATTTTTATGAATCGTCCCTGTGATGAGATCAAAACCTCGTCCTTTTCTGATTTTGAAGTTTTTTTGAATTGTATTCCAAACTTCTCGAACTTGAAAGGGTTTTATTCGAAAAGACATTTGGTATGCAGCATCTAGCAGTCCATATACTTCCTTTTCTGCCTCCTTTGTGATTTCTGCAGGGTAGGGTTGAAAAACACTTTCAAGATGATTTGCAAATAGTTGAGCTTTCTCTCGATCACTTCTAGCCCATTCGCCGTCTTTTTTTCTGATGGGAAGGATATGTTGCTTAGGTTGTTTCATTCGCCTGGTAGCTTTCCACAGCGAATAATCTGTAGTTCTTTCGGTAAGAGGTTTCTAAGATAATTGTGAATGTCCTGATTTTTCAAATCATCTAGAAGTTTCGTCAATTGTCTTGCCGCTCTATTTAGATGCATCTTATCAGCTGGGCATCTGGTGTTTTGTAATATTCTAGGTTGTCGGTCTGTATTTCAGTTGACCCTACATCAGGAGTGGAATCCCATGCTGCTTCTTGAATGGAACAGTTGAGAAACTGTACCGCTGCATCGATATTTGCGTTAGATTTGAGAGGAACTTCTGTGGATGATTCACTCTCTAAGATTTCCCTGAACGTATTCAAAGAAAAGGTCGAGGCTGGATTCTATTCGCAGGTACTTGTCAGCGATTCCTTTGGTAACGCAGAAGTCGATAACATCTGGAGTTTTCTAGTGTCAGTAGGCCAGTAAGTTAGATGGCCAGTGGAGAGATTCCGCAAGTTGTGAATTTCCATTGCTTTTAGGAGTTCTCTTCCTCTGGGGATGATTAGTCTTGAACCGAGTACTAAGTGTATTAAAAAATTCCAAGAAAAACTCTTTTTTCACGGTGTGCTTGCGTGGACTGTAAATTGCTGAGAAAGTAATTGATCCTCTCCAATCTGGAACAACTACACTTGTTGCTTGAATATGTTCTTTATCAAATTTGTGCAATTCGTAATGTTTTATTGAGGTTTTAATTATAATTGCAGTCCCTCCATGGGCAGAGCCATCAGGATGCTTTGTATCGTTCGTAATTACACCAAAAATTCACTGTAAATCGCCACTGTTGAGATATTTTTACGATACCTGCAGAAGCGTCGTTACAAGATATGTGTGGTCCATATCAGTTCACCTGATTCGGGCTACAACAGAAATAGGGCAAACTTGTCAGAACCTAACTAGACTCACATCGAAATTTCTGTCCGGAAAAATGGAACTTGACAAGTTACGGTAGTACCACCTATAATAAATGTTAATGACATCAGTACATCTCACTTAACAGCGTTAGCAAGATAATTTATAATATCTAACTGCAGATCAAGCGATGACACGGAGCTACTCTATTTAGTAAAATGCCAATTTCCTACCCAGGCATATTAGCACTTATTAATATATACCTTTTATTTTCACGGCAAAGGGTTGTATTTGACTCACCTGCAACAAAAAGAAAAAATAGGTGTCAGAAATTTTTTAATGATTACTTTTTTGAAGTAGTATTAACACTAACAATAATCTACGACATCAGTCATTCATTCATTCTGTTCACGTTGAAGCTTCTGTATTTCTTATATCTCATGTTCTTCAATTTCGCGATTTCGCACGCCATGAGAAGGGATTTCATGGAATCCAAAGTTCGTCTTTCACATAGACTCTTTAGAAGTGGGGCGGGGCGCCTGAATGCAGACTCTTGACTCTGATTGATTTCCCACGATGATGAGATTCGTAGGAAACACACGTGCTGAGGAGAAAGTTTAACGCAGAAAATTTATTTTGTAAGGCGAGGGAAGGGGGGCTAAGAAAAACACGTCCTCGGCTTTATGGTTAAGGACCACCTTCAGGTCCGTTTTTCGGTCCTGCGGATGGTCCTAAAAGGACTCGATTCCACGGGTCGTTGGCGAATTACCTCGCAGTCCTGGGATGGTCTTGGAGAAGGGTGGCCGTAGCGATCCCGATGTGGACTCGACTAATCGGAGTGGTGAAACGAGCATTCTCGCTTCATGCTGCTACTGAAATATACTACGCTTAGACACTTGAGACTGTTGTCTGTCTACTACGGCTCCTCTATTTATTGGAACCAACGGGTTTCGGTATTAAGCAACCAGAAAAGCTAGATGGAAAAAAATTGCACTTGGTACGCATAAATGAGTGATCACTTCCTCCTAAACTAACTGTAATCACATAATTCATTTATTCGTATAATATTTTTTTCCTGTGATCTTAGAAACTTGGTTTTGTTCCAATGTCTCTGATTCTGCAATACTAATTAGATGATTAAGCTTATCACGGACTGATCATTGAAGCTGCAATGTGACGAGGGTTGTTGGGTTCACAATTTATATTGAAGATGACCTTAGCTACGCGTCTGAATAGGGCAACTGACTGTTGAAGCAAGGCGGATCACTGTCATTGAGATTGAGAGATTTTAGTATGATCAAATTTGGAAGGAAGGGAAGTGAGGGCATGAATGGTGTTTAAACGACGATCCAGGCACAAGTTTCAGATGTATATGCATAGATAACTTCCAGGTCGTTTAACGAGAGTGTGATTCTTGTTGTAAAAGCATTTAACAGGTCTTCAGGAAAATGTAGTTATACTGATATTATTCGGTGAACAATTTTTTTTATTCTGGACTGAAAAATATTTTTTGCTTGAATTCAACTGTTTTTGTTTTGTTTCAAAAGAAAATCTTTTTTGATGGAGATTAGAACTACTAAGGAGCTCAACTTCATGGCGTACTAGCATCAGTATGCAAAACAGAATGATACAGAATTCTGAACACAGAGTTTTATTTAGAGTTGACAAATAATTATTTTGATAATAAAAAAGTGATTGATGGCGTTCAAAATAGTCCAGGTGTTCAAATTACGTCTTCCACGTGGAAGTTGTATTCATAACTGAAATGTCGGATACCCTCATGAGTTGTCGAAGGTCTCATTATTTTAAGAAGTAAACGCGGTAGTCCAGGTGTTCAAAAAACATCTTTATCGGGGCAGTTGTGTTCGCGCCTAAAATTTAGAATACGCTGATCGGATTTCGAAAACCTTGGCATTTCATGAAGTAACCCTGGTACTACAGGTATTTAGAATGCATCTTTATCAAGGAAGTTGTGTTCATAACTGAAATTCAAGACACCCTTATCGGTTTTTCAAGGTCTCATAATTCTGAGAAGTAAACCCGGTAGTCTAGGTGTTTAAAATACATGCTCATTGGGAAAGTTGTGTCCGTAACAGAAATTTGATAAAAACCTGTTCAGTTTCTTGAAGGTCTCTTGCCATTCTAAGATGCGAACCTGGTAGTCCAGGTGTTTCATCATCTTTCTTAACCGTTCCCCTTCTGAAGAGCCTTCTATTTCAGTTCTGGATACAACTTCATAGGAAGGAATGTATTTTGAATACCTGGACTACCCGCTTCAGTTCCTAAAACTACGCGACCTTGGAAAAACGGTTAGGGTGAATAAAATTTCAGTTCTGAAGGCACGTTTCTCAAAGAAGATGTATTCGGAATACCTGGACTACCAGGTTTACTTTTCAGAAGGACAATACCTCGCAAAAATGGCTACGGTGACTTCTACTTTAGTTCTGAATAGAACTTCCTAGGGGAAGATATATTTTAAATGCCTGGACTACCGGGTTTACTTCCTGGAACTACGAGACCTTGGAAAAACAGCTAGAGTGCCTCCTGCTTCAGTTCTGAACGCACCTTGCTCGAAGAAGATGTATTCTAAATACCTGGACTACTATGCTTACTTCTTAGAAGGACGAAGCCTCGGGAAAATGACCAGGGTGCCTTCCGATTCAGTTCTAGGCACAACTTCCTGGGGGAAGATGTATTTTCAACACCTGGACCACCAGGTTTACTTCTTAGAACTACGATACCTTGAAAAACGGTGAGTGAGAATCAAACTTTAGTTCTAAAAGCACCTTTCTCGAAGAACATGTATTCTAAATACCTGGACTAACAAAATTAGTTCTCGGAAGGACGATACCTGGGAAAAAAAGCCAGACTGCCTTCTCATTCAGTTCTGAATACAACTTCCTAGAGGAATATGTATTTTGTACACCTAGAGTGCCGGGTTTAATTCCTAGAACTACCAGACCTTGGAAAACGGTCAGGGTGAATGCAATGTCAGTCCTGCAGGCACCTTCCTTGAAGAAGATCTACTCTGAATACCTGGTAACTTAAATTGCAGTTCTGAATTCACCTTTGTCGGTGAAGATATATTTTGAACACAAGACTACCAGGTTTACTTTTCAGAATGACTAGACCATTGAAAATCGGTTGAAGAATTCCTCCAATTAGTGAAATATGATATAAATTGTGATATAAGCTTAAACGAATTAGGTAATTACATTTTTTTCCTTGAATCTGATTCTGATGAAATGTAAATACCTGACAAGGACAAGCTAGACGCACACATTCTATGAGATAACGACTATATGATGTATGCATTATACCATTTGATAAAGCACTAGAATATCACGCAGTTACAGTTTAAACCAATTTCTTTATAATTACATAATTAGTTTTTTATATAATTGAAAAACATGAGGATTGTTTATATTCTCATTTTGTCATTGGCTGTGATCCTCAATTCTACTGGTGAATATAAAAGCATAATACATCTATAGTTTTAAGTACATTTTATTAGGATATACGGCAATCAGAATTTGTATAATATAATTCACATTCTATCCCAATTGTCATTTCCTTTCAAACTTTGTTTGAGTTTTTCCGAAATGGGTAGGAATTTATTTTGAATTTATTCTTTAGGATTTCAGAATGTGTGTTATAAAAAATAGAATTCTGAAAGTGTTCTTATTGATACAGAAGGCGTACCATAAGTGCACAAATTGCGTGAGACGATTTGGGGCTTGAAAGGTTTGGTAAAATCTGACTTTCCTTATTAGGGAGGGTTGGGGGTTCAAAAATCTTACATAAAAAAAAAGAATAAAATGAAAGATTCAATGAAAAAAAATATATGCGAGAAATTCAGGGCCTCAAATGCTTCACATTTAAGACTACAAACCTTTTTTGGGTCGAAAAAGGAAAAAATGTCAAGCAAATTGTTGAAGTAGACTTTTCGTCCAAAAAGGATGACTTTTACCAGAAGAATTAAGTTTCAACAATAAGTTAGATTTTTTTGGACTCTATAAAATCAGTTTACATTTAAGGACGAGTACTGCCTTCCATTCAAATATTCCGAATTTCATTTTTCTCTTTTGTAAATTCATCTTAGAAAAAACATCCCGCAATATGTAGAAACTGAAAGGTTGACCCTTACAATTTATTAGGAATTCCAAAAAATTCAAGGTGGATTAATTACATTTGATGTTCATTGAAAAGAGTTGATTGAAGTTAATTAAAAAATAAATCTTCGGTAAAATATGTGGGAATTGCAAAATTGAAGTAATCCTCCGCTTTTGTCAAAAAGAATACACAACAAAAATTCAACGTTCTATTTCTTGTTCCAGATTTGAGCTCACAGTTCGATTTTCTACCTGATGGCAGCCCCATTCCTGGTGTTCCTGGTTGCGACTCTTCTCATTCTCTTGAATGGTTTCTTCGTCCTGCTCATCCTCATCCTCCGGGTTCCCTGGTCAGATCTTTTTCTCCTGTCGAGCCCCCTCTTCGTGCTAGATCCAGGAGCCCTTCTTCATTGGATAATCTTGCTGTCAGTTCTCCTCCTACTGCCGTGCCTCGTCTTCCTGTTCGGTCCAGGAATTTTTCAGCCAGATGTGCTTCTTTGCGTCGACTTGCATCTAATTTTGAACAACTAAAATTCGTTCGGCTTATTTCCAAAAAGAATCCGCTCCGGGTATTCGAAATTCGAAGATATACTTTTCCCGATGATAAGCAAATGCAAGTGAGAGAAAAAAATAATGTACTTGGGTCCATGCCAACCGAAGAACAAAGTGTATTATCAACGTCCAGTGGTGAAGTTTTTGCAATTTTTGTGAAAAACAATAGATTTCTTCGTGGAATGTACACGACAAGCACTGGCATTCAAAGACGGGCAAAAATAAACATGGATAGTGGGATCGTACAACACATGACCACTGAAGAAATGGAGGACTCTCCATTAGGCACCGTTTCACCAGTCTCGAGGAGTTTCAAAATAATAAGTATACACCATTAATTTAATTTCAAAAAATGTAAAAACAGCATATAATATTGTTTGTGATCCATAATAGGATCAACATGTTACAAGCAACTGATAATCACAATAAAAACTTCATGTAATATCGTTTTCAAGCCTACCATCTTTCGTCAATGCTCCATTCTCTTTCTTTTAGAAATATATAAAAAAGTTGATCTCCATTTCATGAGAAGTTGTAGGCTGCGGAAGCTACGATCATGATTCTTTTAAGCAACCAATCCCGGCGCAACTGGAACGTGTACGTCATCCACTTCTGCTCCTTTTGTCCTACAAGGTAGGCAAGAGCGGGAAATTCACGCGAGACAACATTGTGCAACACTGTTCCTTGGAGTCAGGTCACTAGCCGCGGATGACCTTACGCGGCAGACGGGACAGTTGGAAATGAAGGTTTCACCTCTGGATACTTTTTTAGAGCTACCCATCTTTGTAGAATGTTATGAGGAACAGTGTTTCCGGACCAGATTAAGTGATCTCAGAAGAACAGCCTTTACATCCGGTTCGCGATGGAATGATCCTGACGCTGGCAAGCCGGAATCTTGTTGAGTTGGCTAAGAAATGAAGCTTTCATACCTCCAGGACTTTGTCCATCCTGAGAAAAAACTTTTTGATAAATATATCTCGAACTTCTCATGCTCCATATCCGATTTTGCGCAAAAAGGATATCTGATCTCTTAAATGCTGAGGCGTTTTATGAGCATATTCCGGGTGCATATTGACCCAACGGTCAGGTAACCTCTGCATGAATCCTCTTCGCGCTGGTGAGCTTCTTTTCCAACAGGTAAGGATGTCCCTCCTGAGTTGATCCGACCATTTAAATCCATGTTCTCGCGTTTGTCCGGGGCCATTGGCTGGTCGTCGCCTCGGTTTGGTCCTATTGCCACTCCCAACTGAACCATGGCCTCCATTCGAGAGAAGCCTAGTGTGGGTGGCGATGCACGATACTGGTGACGTAACCACATAATTCGTTTCATCGGGGAGTTAGCCTAATGCAGCGTGGCTGACTGCAAGAGCCGGAGCTCTCGGGCGATGGGGTCGCCACATCCCTACGCTACTCTATAATTATTGTTATTATTATTATACTATTAAGCCAACTTCCTTTCGGGGTATGCGTAACTAACTCGGTCCTAGCCGAGGATCAGGGGAGTGTTGGTTATTTAAATAACACGTTCGTTCCGCTTCACTGCTCTGACCTAGGTCGCTGATCGATATCTTTAGACGAAGAGCTTCACAAAGTGATTATGTAAAGCTCTCCACTCAGGTCCATTAAAATCCATGGTTTTTCGTTTCAGGCGTCACTCACTCCACTGATAGTCTTCATCATTCATTTCTTATAAACCATTTATTGCCACATTTTTCTGTCCTAGCATGGACTTTTTGTATCATGTCACCTTAGGGATTTGCACTTTTCCGCCATTCTTTCCTTGCTCTGTCCCGGGGTGAGATATCATTTACATTACCTCATTCGTTCATCTTTCATTCTCTTAACATGCTCAAATCATTTCAGCGAATGTCTTTGACACTTGTCAAACACCATCAACTGGGGCGTAAGGCGCGATGTTAATAGTCTTCTGATTCCCATTATCATTCAAACCTACAACAATCTGGGAGATACAAATTTCTACTTCTTGAGATGTAGTTTCGCCTTTCGTCGAATAACTCTTCAGTCCATTCCGAGGCTACTGCATTTTTTCTATTATTCATTGTTTAAAGTATACACCCAACTTCTAACTTGCTGCGAGAAAAATGTATATTGCGAGTAAAAATCATGTCAACAAAATTAGTGAGTCGTCGTGAGGTGGCGATTCTAGTTATAAAGTCAGTCCCGCTCCACCTTGCTCAACGGAGGGGGGAGTATAGTGACAAAACTAGAACCAAATTAGTCAAATTTGTTGTATATTAAGAAGGGCAGCAGCCTTCAGCAGATTAGCAATAAAAGATAAATTCTCTTACAAAAATATATGGGACAATTGCAGGCCTACTTGCTAAGGGAAAAGTAAATGATCTATAAGAAGCAAGAGGCTTGTGGATATAGCCATTAAATTATGTTATACAAAATTTAGAGATGAAAATATATTGAAAGCCAAGAAAGAAATCTCACCACATCTCAAGTGGTAATATCGGATTGTGGTCGGTAAAATCGCATTTTTTCAGGAAGTGTATTGACGGGCGGGCGTCAATGCATGGTGAGGGGCAATCCATAAATTACAAACACATTTTTTGCAAATTTTTGACCTCTCCTCACCTCATGTGACAAGGCGTAATAATATGGTTTGGATCCCCTCATTCGCCCATGCTACCTAACTTTTTAAAAAATTTCAGCAATTTTTTAATACATACAATTTAGTTACTTCCCACCCGAGACACCTGAATTACCGTTCTTCTTTTTATATATAATTGGAAATCGTTAAAATTCTAGATTTAGAATTAAAAATTCTTCACTTTTGATCTTCAAATTCATCCAAATTAAAAAATTTTTATTTATATATCTTTAAAATTTAAGAGTCTTCAATATAAAATTTCAAAAATTGAACCAATAAAAAGAGCATTTAAAATTACGTGTTTCTAAATTATGCACATTTAACAGTAAATATTCTTTCATTTTAAATCTTGAGGAATACCTATTTAAGAAAAACGTCCAAAATTTCACGATTTCAAATTATAAACATTCAAAAACAAATAAGTTGGCGAATTTTTAATTGTAGATATCTTCAAAATAGATCAGAGTATCTAATTTTTTCATTCAAATAAAAATAACTTCAGAATGAATCAAATATTTTAAATGAAAGAAATTTTTTTTTGATTTATTGAACGCACGATATGAAAAAAGTCAAGGAAATAAAAACGTTGGGTTTTGAAAGCGTCACAAGATTGTTACAACAAATTTTTGAACTTTTTTTGAAAAATCGAAAATTCGAATTTTGATCGCACAAAAAAATAATCAAAAATCAAAAATTCCATTTTGTGGTAAAACAATGCAAGATACGAAAGAAGATGAATAGACAAAAGCTGTGCAACCAAAAAACATCTACAAATTGGTTTTAATCACTTTTTGATTTGAGACGTAGTTTCTGTTTTATTTGTAAGAAACGACATTCAAAATAAAAAAAATAAATAAAAATTTTGCAGAAACGACACAAGCTGCGAAAAAAATAAATAAACAAAAGTTATTCAGGTGAAAAAAAGAGCTCAAAATTTGTTATGAATCATTTTTTGATAAGACGCGTACTTTTTTTTTAATCGCGGCGGGCAGATTTTTTTTTTTTTTGTTTCAATAGGAACTTTCTTTGAATCGAAAAATCGGGTTTCTCTCTGTTTGACTTTTAAAAACATTTTACTGTGATATAAAATCTCGAATCAACTTATCACTTTACTTTTTTCTTCGAATTTCAGCTGCGATAAAATCTTATATTCAAATAAAAGTAATCTGTATACAGAATAATGAAAACCGTTTAAAAAGTAATTATATAAAAGCCGATGTGGCTGTTTTAATATTTATTTTATGGCTATTAATCGTAATAATCAAAAGTCAAGTTTCCAATTCTAAATGCTCCAAATTGAAGTCAATGCAAATCATCAGAATTACAGATATTATAATTATAAAACTAAAATCTTGCATAATTTTTCATTGTCATTTTTTAAAACTAAAAACTCTTTTAATTGAGGATTCACATGCGATAGTTCGACCATTTTAACGATTTGCAGTTCAAAATTTTTCAATTCTGAAGATGTATAAATAAAAATTTTGATGATTTCAAAGAGCAAAAGTCAAGTTCTTAATTCTAAATCTTCCGAATAAAAAAAAGTTTCTAATGTGAATCATCACAATTACAGAATTTTTAATTGGAAAAATTAAATCTTGCATAATTTTACATTGCCAAATGTTCCAAATTTATGAAATTTCGCATGTAAATCATCAAAACACAGGTCTGCCACAGCCAGCCTTCTAAAGTCAATATTTATGGCTGTAGCCATTGTTTGAATTTGGACCTATTTGGTTTTCGTCAATTTTCGACGTTTTGAGGCCCCCTGAGTCAGAAAATTTTTTTTTTACGGACATGCATCTCTATCTGTCAGTCTGTCGGCCTGTCTGTTTGTCTGTCTGTTTGTCTGTCTGTCTGTCTGTTTGTCTGTCTGTTTGTCTGTCTGTAGTTTGATGTCCCGATAAATTTCGAAGGAATTTTCCAATCAAGATTTCCTTTGGCATACTTTCCTGTAGTCCAAAAATACAAGTCAAGTTCGTTAGCTAGCCTTCTAACGCCTGTATTTATGGATTTAGCCATGAAAAATAAAACTAGGAAAATAAAAAATTAACTTTCCCGCGAAACCACGGAGTTCAGGAAAAAAAAAGTTATTAGTTTCAGGAAGGCCTGCAAAATAACTCGTAACCATTTCTTAATAGAGATAATGGCTTTGTTTAACAATTATATAAAATGCCATAAGAAAATTGAAAATCAAATTTTATAGCCTAATAACGCAAAATATGATCCATGTTCTAACAGGAAAGTTTCTCGCCTTAAAAAGACCTTAAATTGACGTTAACCTTTTTTATTAGCATCCAGAGTTTGGCCATGAAATGAACATTCATACATTCTCATCGCTGTTTGTCTTTCAAACCACAAGGATCTTCAACCAGAGGTATTTCACAATTATCAAATTACAGTTCTAGCAGCGAGCAGATTTTTATCCTTGAAACTGAATCTGATGAAATGCAAATATCTGATAAGGAGAGACTTGATTTCTATCTATGACAAGTCGACTATACCATATATGTATTATATGATGCAATGACGCACTCGTATATTCATCAGATACATTATTAATAAAATTCTTCATTATTAAATTAATCAGTTTCTCCTCTAATTAGAAAAGATGAGGATTCTCCCTGCTCTCGTCTCATTTCTGTTGGTTATCCTCAATTCTATCGGTAAATATAATACTATTATATATCCATAATTTTAAGTCAATTTGTTAAACTTTAAGCAAATTAAAGTTTGTGCGAATTAGTCTTCATTGTATTCCAATTTCTATTTTATTTCAAAATTTATTTCAGTTTGTCTGAAATCAGTACGAATTTAATCTGTAGATCAACTTTTAGTCAAGTGGAAAAATAAATTTCTCAACAGAATAGTTGAATTTTCAATTAGGTAAGAACAATTTAAAAAAAATTTCAACTAAAACGATGAATCTTCAACCAACAAAGAAGAATTTTCAACAAAACATATATACACCGTGAATTCCAAAGAATTCTAGGTTGATTCCAAAAAGTTTGAATATTAGACTCCTCTAAAATGAACCAGTGTACTTCAATACTTTTCTTCCTGGAAAAGGTTTTGGGATTTGTGACCCGGGGAGGAATGTGACAACCTTTTTTCCCCTTGCGCATACAATCCTGCGATTCCTATTCGCGAAATGATAAGAACAAGCCAAAAGAGCAAAATATGCCGGAAATGAACAAACAAAATGTAGAAAAATATGCCAGAACAGAATACACCAGTGAAATTTAATCTTCCATTTCTTGTTGCAGACTTGAGTTCAGAGTTCGAGTATTTACCAGATGGCTCCCCTATTTCGTGTGTTCCTCGTTCCGGATCTTCTGATTCTCGTAGAAGCTCCCTTCCTCCTGCCAGACCTCATTTTCCGGGTTCTGAGGTCACGTCTCTTCCTACTGCCGAGCCTCCTGTTCGTGTCAGGTCTGGATTTCCTCCTCGTGCCGAGACTCCTCTTGTACGGTCTAGGTCTCCTCCTCCTGCCGAGACTCCTCTTCGTGTCAGGTCCAGGTCTCCTACTCCTGCCGAGACTTCTCTTCATGTAGGGACTAGGTCTACTCCTCCTGCCAAGAATCTTCTTCATGTCAGCTCCAGGACTCCTCCTACTGCCGGTACTCTTCCTCGTGTCAGGTCCAGGACTTCTTCTGCCAGGCATTCTTCTTCACGCGTACTTGGATATAACCTTGCAGAACTAAGATTTGTTCGGCTTATTCCCAATACGAATCCGAACCAGCGATTCGAAATTCGAAGATACACTTTTCCTCCTCATAGACCGATTCAATTGAGAGGCAGGAATAATCTCCTTTTGCCAATGCCATTTGAAGAACAAAATGTATTATCAACGTCCAATGGTGATATATTTGCAATAGTGCTGAATAATAGAAATCTTCGTGGAATATATACGATAAGAACTGGCATTCAAAAAAGGGCAAAAATAAACATGGATAGCGGTAAGATTGAAGATATGACCGCAGAAGAAATCCAGGAATCTCCATTAAGCACCCGTTTTAGTATCTCAAAGTGTTTTAAAATAGTAACAGTAGACCATTGATTTCATTTTTTTTCTTCAATGTGAGAATAAAATATAATGTTGATTTTGTCTGAAGATTATTTAAATTTTTATGTGAGTTCAAAAGAATTTTTTAATGCCATTTCATTATTTAGAGCTGACTCTGTATGATAACGATCGTAAGATATATGTAGTATGTGATCTAATAAATAACTAGAATATTCATTAGTTACATTTTTAATTCAATTCTTCATTCATACATTAATAACTTCTTCCTCAGATGAGAAAAGATGTGGATTGTTCCTACTCTTGCCTTATCCTTGGCAGTTATCCTCAATTATATTGGTGGATATAATAATATAATGTAATCATCTATAATTTTCAGTACATTTTTTCCCAAGTATACGCCAATCAGAATTTTTCTGAAATAATCCAAAATAAGTAAGAGTTTACATATAGTCAGAATAATTGCTATGTAGGAAACATTTTGAAGAATTCCAAATAATGTATAATTTCGAAGAATTCTAGGGGAATTCCAAACAAGTTTATTAATTCATCTTCGAAGATTAATGTAGGCATAGAAAAGGAAAGGGTGATCTTTGTGGCAGATGGAGGTTATGTTCATATCTATATCTTCAACCGCGCTCCCCTCGCGGAAACTTCTAATGGACCAAGACCGTGTCTAAACACGCACTTAATTTTTAAAGAATACTAACGGATTTATGATAAATTCCAAATAATTCAAGATTATTGAAACAAGTTAAAAAATTAATCTCCTGGAAAATATGCCGGAATTTAAAATTGGAGAGCTTGCCTATTAAGTGCCTCACCTGATATGGTCAAGAAAAGTACGTACCCTTGGTTACTTCGGTGTCCAAATATAAAATTAAGATTCGGCAACATGTGCCAGAATAAAATACACAACAAAAATGTAATCATTTTTTTGTTGTTGCATTTTGGAGTTCACAGTTCGATTCTTCACCTTATGATGACCTTCTTCTGGTGTTTCTCGTTCCGACACTTCTTCTCCTGATGGATAATATTCTCCTGGCAGGTATCTTCCTCCTGCCAGACATCATTCTCCTCCTGCCGAGTCTTCTCTACATCCCGGTTACAGATCTCCTTCATATGGAACCTAACGCCATCTTTCTGAAACCTATATTAAGTAAATCTACTTTCGATTACTAGTCGTTTATCGGCGCATGATCTAACGTCCGTTAGGATTATTAAATCTCAGCTAATTAAAAAAAAATATATTCCTCGGATCGAAGTGTCTTCCAGGTGAGCTACTTTTCTCTTGTTCGAATAGGTAAAATCACGTAAATCCTATAATTATCTTCTTGATTGTTGAACAGACACTAATTTGCATGCTCGTCTGATTACTAACTCTGTCTTTTTGTGAAGTGAATAATCAACTTCTTTTTGAGTGATCAATGCTTGTTTTTCAAAAATCATCGGCGCAAGTCACGAAAGCTCACTTTGCCAATTCATTTTTAGTAACAGTCAAGTGTACAATTGAATTTGATTTATTTGAACTTGACGTTAAACGGCGATACTTTTGTTTCAAGGCAGCTCCATTTTTTCTAAGTATTTTGTAAAACATTAGAACAAAAATTTGAAAGGATGAAAGCTATCTTCAGAATTTCTTTAGAATTTTTAATGGAATCTAATTTAGTTTTTCAAAGTTTCGAATGAAACGCTATAGTGGACACTGTACATAAGTTTAAATTAAAACGAGCGGCATTGCTAATCGTAAAAGATTATATAAATTGTGATATCAGTTTAAACGAATTAGGAAACGAAATTTTATTCTTTAAAACTGACTCTAATGAAATGTAAATATCTGAGGACAAGCTTGGCGCTTATAAACTGGGAAATAACAACTGTGGGATACATGTATTATATAATGTAATGTAGGACGACAATATTCAGCTGTTATATTGTTAATCCAATTCTTTAATAATACATCAATATTTATCAGACTTTCGTCTAATCAGAAAAGATGACGATTGTTTCTACTTTTGCATTATCCTTGGCGGTTATCCTCAATTCAGTTGGTGAATATAATATGATATATCTTCAATTTTAAATACCTTCTTGAGCTTTTCGCAAATTATAATTTGTCCGAAATGAATCCGAATTTAATCTGAATTTATTCCGGGTTTTGTATATCGCCCCATAGGACAAAACGTTCTGAAATAGGGAAAATTATTTTTCAGTTTTAACTTTAATGCTGGATTTTAAATTTTCTCTTCCTGCATATTTGACCGTCAACGTAATTTCTTTTCCCGCGGGATTTAGTAATTAATCTCCAGAAAGGTGTGCCGAAATAGAAAATGAAATTGTGATCTTTGTGACAGATAGAGGCTATGTTTCTTCTCTATATACATGTATCCTTCCCCCCACTGAAACTTGTAAAGGGCGGTGAGTGTGACTTAGGAACTTTGGTACTTTTCGTCTTGCAAAAGAGTATGAGATTGGATCCAAAACTAATTCAACAATCCCTTTTTGCTTTCCTGCATATCATCCTGTGATTCCTGTTGAATAAATAAGGTTAGGTGGTTCTCTAACCACAGGAGAAAAATATGCCGGGAGAGAAAATCAAAATCCAACACAAAACATATGCCGGATGAGAATATATAAAGGAAATGTAATCCTCTCTCTCTTGTTTTAGATGTGAGTTTACAGTTTGAGTGTTTACCTAATGGCGAGCCTATTCCTAGTGTTCCTCGTTCCGGAACTTCTAATTCTGCTGCCAGAAATCTTTCTTCTGGAAGGCCTCCTCCTTCTACCGACCCTCCTCTTCGTACCAGGTCCAGGTCTCCTACAACCAGTCATTCGCCTTCATACATTCTTGGATTTAACCCTGAACAACTTAAATTAGTTCGGCTCATTCCCCATGTGAATCCAGACCGGCAATTCGAAATTTGGAGATACACTTTTCCTCGCGATAAACCAACTCAATTAAGAGGAGAGCGTAATATCCTTGGGCCCATGCCGACCGAAGAACAAAGTGTGTTAGCAGCATCCAATGGTGACGTATTTGCGATAGTGGAGAATAATAGACAACTTCGTGGAATTTATGCATCAAGATACGGCTTGCAAAGGCGGGTGAAAATAAACATGGACAGCGGAGCAGTTGAAGATATGACACAACAAGAAATCGCGGAATCACCTTTAGGCAAGAATCGCCCAATCACAAAGAATTTTACAGGAGTATTTGTGAATCAAAAGTAGGATCAAAATGTTACAAGAAGCTGGTAATTATTAATAGTAATTCTTTGAAATCTTTGAAATAATTCATTCAATTTGTCCTCATTGAAGGTCCAGTTTTAACCATCACGTTTTTTAGCTGTTGCAAGATTTGGAAAGGATCAATTTTTAATAATTTCGTTTCAAGATGCTATTCTAGGAACGCTTGTGCAATAGAGAATTTTACCTTTTCCAAATAAATATAAAGTTTTCCTGGAACACATTTTTATGGGGCTCGTTATTTTGGCATTATGCATGGAAAATACTATGAACAAATCGAAAATTCTAATTTTGAGGCAAACGACGTGAGATAAAGAGAAAAAATTTTCAAGGAGAAATTGCAGCTCTTCCATGTACAAAATGACTGTAGACTAGTGTCATATAAGTGTAATTTATTGCGTCATATGAAAACAACTCGTAAACAAAAAGAAAAATTTTCTGCTTTCCGAGATTTCTACAAACGAGATTTTACCATATTTTATTTTTAATAATGTGTAGCGATCATTTTCATAAGGGATAATTTGTCCATAACATTATAAATAATTTTGTCTTCCTTTAGAATATTCTGAATCATTTCCATACAGTTATTATACTAATTTAATGCCTGTTCTACGTAATTTGAGAATCTTTTTATCAGTGACACGCTTGAAAAGTTAAATAAAATAAATTTTTTTTAATAACGAATGAATTAATAGCACTCAGATTAAACTTTGATAAGCGTCCTCGACAGTTTCGAAATCTGGCTTAGCAACAGTGACTTTCATCGTGAACTTGGACTTTAAAACAAATATTTTCTTGCAGATAATAACTTTAGGAAAATCTGCGACTGCATGAATTTATGAAATAGAAGCTGGCGAATTAATTCGAGAACAAATATTCATGGTTGAATACATTGAGAATGTTTCTTTATAACGTACCCTATACAAATTTGTAAAGTGAATTTAAAAAAAATTATTTGGACATTATACAACTTGGTGGGATTATATTCTGTCATCAATCTCCCATACCTGCCCATTTTTTATTTAAATCGAAATTTTAAATTCAAATTTATTTTAAACTATTAGGTACTTACAAGGGGGATGTCAGAGGTTGTGTTTTCTGTTTTGATTCATACTTTTTGTAAAGAAAGGTCATGACCCCAAAGTAAAGTTGTGAAATTCCTAGGACCAGATATTTGGCCAGTTTTGACAAAAACAGCATTGAAGAAAATTGAGGCGAGCTTATATACTTCAAAAAGCGGTCCCGGTTTGAGCGCAGAGGCCGCGGGCTCGATTCGCGCCGCCTGAATTTTGTTATATCTTTGATTCCCTTGTGAAATTTTTGCAAATATTTGCAAATGAGAATATAAGCGAAATTTTTCATTTTGGATAGTTTCATTCGTCCCATGGGCCGTTTCTTCGTCTACCTCAGAAACGCGTTCAAGAGTGAGGCGGGAGACCAAAAAGAGAAAGACGTGAAAGGGTAAAGTAGTATTTCGAAAAGTGTCCAGGAGTGCTTTTTAATTCTAATATCTACTTTTTCGTTTTGAATAACACAATAATGTCAACGGAAAATTCTCAAAGTGTTCCTGTTACTTCGACGGAAAATTAAATTGAAGAAGAATCGATTCTGTTAAGTCTATCGTACACCATCAGTTATCATCTCCTGTATTTTCCAACATGATAAAGTACGCGTTGTTTTTCTGCGAATCTTTGAGATGATCCAGAAATCTTTTGAACGTACATTAGGTGTGCTTTCTAATGGAAGATTTAAGAAAAGTCTGCTCAGTTACTAAATCTTCCTTTATTGGATGTGCAAGATGTAGCATTTCTTTCTGCTTTGTCTGCTTTTACGACAATCATCATTATGGCTCTTGTGACGACGAGAATCGAGTCATTTAGGAGACGGCTTTCTAAAGTCCATAAGCTGGCCTTAATTTTCTTCAAAGCCGTTTTTCTTAAAACTAGCCAAATATTGGGTCCTTTGAATTTCAAAACTTTACTTTCTAGCTATGAACTTTCTTTAAAAAAAGTATAAATCAAAACAAAAAGCACCACCTCTGACCTTGTCCTTCTTAAACTTATATGGTCAATGACAACACGTTATTTTAATTACTTCGGTCCTTCTGCACTTTCCTTTCTGGAAAAGGTTTTTGAATTTGACTCGAGAGGAATTTAAAAATTTACGCTTGACCTCCTCCGTATAATCTCACGAATCCTATTGACGAAATAAGTTAGATGCTTTTCTTTCTGAAAGGGAAATGTATGCCGGAAGAGAAAACTAAGATCCAACAAAACAGACCGGAAGAGAATGCACCCGGAAAATTTACTCTTATGTTTCTTGTTGTAGATTGGAGTTCACAATTCGAGTGTTTACCTAATGGTGACCCTATTGCTGGTGTTCCTCGTTCCGGAACTTCTTACTCTCCTGACAGACATGTTTCTCCTAGAAGATCTCTTCCTCCTGCCAGACCTTATTTTTTGGGTTCTCCGGTCTGGTCTCCTCCTACTGCCAGGCCTTATTTGTTGTCGGGCCCAGGTCTCATCCTGGCGAGCATTCTTTTCATACTAGGTCAAGGTCTCCTCCTGCCAGGGACTCTTCTGTACGCGTAGTTGGATTTGACCTTGAAAAACTTAGAATAGTTTGGGTCATGGCTGAAACGAATCCGGACCGGCTATTCGAAATTCGAAGATATACTTTTCCTCACGATAAACAAATTTTCAACCTAATAGACAGAAAAGATGTAATCCAAGACGATTTAAAAAAAAATAGATGAGCCCTCTACAGAAACTTTATTACCCAAAGAGATGAATTTTCAAACAGCAAATGTAAATTTTCAACAAAAATTTTAATAATTTTTCAAATAATCAGTTGAACTTTTTCTTAAAGTAGTTACATTTTTAACAAAATACATGAATGACCATTAAAGAACAATTTTTGACAAAATATCTAAATTATTGACAAAATCAGATTAATTTTCTACAAAAATAGTTGAATTTTCAACAAACTAAAATATTTTCTACACCAAAAGAGATAAATTTTAAAACGAAAAAGCAAAATTTTAAACCAACATTTGAAAGAAATGTTCATTAGTTTGTTGAATTTACATAAGAAAAGACACATTTTGTAACCGGAAATATGAATATAAACAAAAGTTACTTTTCACCAAAATAGTTAAATTTTCAATGAAGTAGTTAAATGTTCCACCAAAATAGATGAATTCTCAACAAAAAAATGTAACAGTTGATATTATGTCTAGCAAAAAAGAATTTATATTTAAAATCAAATACATTTGAATTGAACAAAAAAAAAGACGAATTTTGAACAAAAAAGCTAAATTTTCAATCAAATCAGATTAAGTTTCTACCAAAATAGTTGAATTTTTAAACCGAAAATATGAATTTCCAACAAAAAAGTTACTTTTCAAACAAATGAGATCAAAATTTATTTCATGATCAATTTATAGCTAAAAATTAATAAAATGAACCAAAATTTTTCAAGTTACCATTATTTATTTATATGAAATATTTTTCTAATTTTTCTAATTTCAAAAAAATTAATTTTCAACCAAAGAAATGCTTTTCAAACCTAGAAAATTAATTTTCTCTTAATTTATTCAACTTTTACAGAAAGATTTTGATTCTCAAGCACAAAATATGGATTCTCAACAAAAAATGTAAAAGTTTTATAACAAAATAGCGGAATCTTCAATTCAAGCAAATAAGTTGAATTGCTAATTCAGAAATATGTCAAAATTTCAAAATAAAAAGAAAAAATATTTTTCCTCACTTCAAAAATAGGTAAGTCCCTACAAAACGGATAGGATTCCTTCTTCTAGTTTAGGCATAAACTGTAAAAAACATAAAATAAAAAATAAAAAAGATGGATCTTTAGAAAATCTTCGTAAATAATGCAAGATATTGAAAAAGAGAAAAGATTTATTTCTTGGAATTTTTCTAGGTGTTTCAAATTTTATTTATAAATTTTGAGTGTCTTTTTTTGGCTTCGAGAAAAATGAAAAAATTTGATTTGCTCACAATAATTTTTTATTAATGTGAAATATTGCTTTATGCCGATCGAAACACGAGATATATGTGCAATACCTATTATCAGTTATTTATAAACAAAAAATTCTAAAATGAAATATGAAGAAAATCTACTTTCAATCACTTCCAAAAACCCGCCGCAATTTTTTCATTTATGAAAGCTAACAAAAAATTTTGTAATCAAATTACAGAACAAGTATTCTTACATCGAATAGGAAAATGAAATCCTTAATAAGAACGCTCATTTAGAAAATTTCCTGTTAATATTTGTGAATTTGTAGGTAATCTTCGAATGATTGTAGTTAAGTCCAAAATAAAATTTTGGCACCCGGAGCTATACTTCTCTTAAATTTTCGACCGAAAAAATGAATTTTCAACTAAAATAATGAATCGTCATTTGAAAAAAAAAAAAATTTTTGAAAAAATGTAATATTCGATAATAAAAGTAAAAAATATTTTAATTTTAAATAAAAAATCAGGCGAATTGAAGCAAGAAAGACGAATTCGCAACACGATATTTGAATCCTCAAATAAAACGGATTAACTCTCAACCAAACATTTACATTTTGTCTTAAAATATATAAAATTTCTACTAAATTCGATGAAATTTTTAAACCAAGAAGATGATTTCACAACAAAATAGTTCAATATTAACCGAAAAAATGATTTTCAGCAGCCAAGAAAGAAACAAATGTCAACCAAACTGTTGAATTTGCTAGCCAGAAGATAAACCAAAAAATGTTTAGATTTTTCAAAATTTTTTTAAATCTCCCGAAATCTTAAAAAATTGTTCATCTTCCTGTATTTTCTAGAATTCATATTAGTTTATCGCTTAAAGATAAAAGATTATATAATTTGTGATATCAGTTGCGAAGAATTTAGCAAGTACAAGTTTTGTCCTTGAGGCCAAATATGATGAAATGTAAATATCTTAAAAAAATAATGCAGATGCCCGTAACGTATGTGATAACGCCTAAGGGATATCTGTATCATATAATCTGATGAAGAGCTAGAATATTTCTCAGTCACATTCTTAATCCAAATCCTCATTAACAGATTATCAGCCTTTTGCGTAGTTAGAAAAAAATGAAGATCGTGTCTACTTTCGTGATAGGCCTGGTGGTTATCCTCCATACTATTGGTGAATATAATAAAATAATCTATCTATAATTCTAAGCACACGTTTTGTATTTGTATTCGTATTTATTCATGAAAAGTTCATATATATTTTAATTATGAATTTAAGTGTTACCAATGTGTGATTTCGAGGGTAGGATTTGATGTTTTGAATAAGTAACCAAGAAGGAGTTTGCTAAAATGAAATTGTGAAGGTGCATTTCTAATGGTTATAGTGTTGGTTGATCTTTGTCAATAAAATGGAAGAGGTAGAGAAGATAGTGCGGAGCTTCATTACTGAATAGGCTATAAAGTAAATTACCCATACAAAAATTGTCTTCTTTTGGCGACGTTAAGGAGTCCTGCTCTTTCTCTATACTGAGTAATATGTTCACTTTTGGGGATGTTATAGATGAACCTAATGCAAGCATTAAGCGTACGCTCAAGCTTGGTATTCAGCTCATCAGTAATATCGTCATATACCACACAGCCGTAGTCAAGAAAGGAAGGATCAGGCTCTTAACTAGAAGGATACGAGTTGAAGTAGGAAGTGATTCTTTATTCCTGTTAAGCTGTTGGAGGACTCTCAAGATTTTCCTTGAGATGTCCGCAACGTGTTCATTCCATGTAAGAGAGCGAATAAGAATATAGCCCAAATCTTTCACAGAATCCACAAAGGGGATGAGACGCCCATCGATCAAGAGAGGAGGCAAGGTTGCAATTGTTGCAAGTGAAGGAGAGGAAGAAGGTCCTATGATTATAGCCTTAGTTTTGGCAGGGTTAAGAGTGAGACCGTTTGTCATGGCCCAATGCACCACCAAATCAATATCCTCCTGTACCTTTTGAGGTAAAGCTTGAAATCATCAGCATATTTATGATAGTTGCAGTGCCGAAGTTGACTACCAAATTCAGATGTATGAATATTAAATGGAGTAGGCGCAAACGTGGAATCTTGAGGGACACCACTCTGAACCTCCCCCCAGTCAGAACGCTCGCCATTGCTGATTTGTATTCTGTCAGAAAGATTACTAAGATAAGATTTGAACCATTTCACAGCCATATTTGACAGGTGAAGTGATTTGAGCCTAGTCAATAGTAAATTATGGTTAACTGTATCAAACGCCTTAGGAAAGTCAAAAAGAACAACAACCGTTATTTCCCTTCTATCAATTGCCAGTTTAGGGTCAGAAGTTACTTTAAGTGTAGCTGTAAGAGTACTGTGCCTAACACGAAACCCAGATTGCATTGGGTCATTAAATTGTTAGTTTCAATATGTGCTGTAAGTTGCTGATGGACAATGCGTTCGTAAGGTTTAGACAAGGTACAGAGGATGGATACCAGGCGGAAATCTTTGGGAGTGGTAGGGTTAGAAATTTTAGGAACAGGGCAAATAATCGCCTCTTTCCAAGTATCAGGAAATATTCCCACCTGTAGAGATGCGTTATAGATATGCAAGAGAATAGGACAAATGATTGGTCAAGCTAAGCGAATCATTTTAATTGAAATACCATCAGAACCTTGAGCATTTGATTTTTCTTGCGATATGTCAGAAAAGAATAATTTAGTATCATCAAAGGTAGAAGGAACTGCGAAAGAGGAAGGAGTGCTGTTTGCAAGGAGTGTGTGTTTTGTAGTGAAAGCGTGTAGAGAGAGGAGATATACTGGAGGAAGGATCGAAGGAGAACTGGTATTCAATGCTGATAAGGTCGTGGTCTGAAAGGAATGAGATTGAGTGTTGAGTAGAAGAAAATACCTTGTCTAGATCATCAACAATCATCATGTCACTGATTTTAAATAGTTTGTTAAATTGTTGGTGGCATTAAGATTTGTGTTTGAGTCACCAGTAAGTCCAATGTTATTATAATTTGGTATGAGGTCAAAAATATCAGTCTCAAGTTCCCTACAGTAGGAGGCATTAGGAGGTTTGTAAATCACACCCACCAACATGCTGTCATGAGACGATGATTCCTGGATGAAAAGGTATTCAGCAATAGGGTAATTGACAGGAGGACTCATTCCAACCTGTACACCCCTTAAGCTATCATGACTGTAGAGACAGACCACACCCCCTCTTCTCTCATCTCTATCTCTGCGGAAAAGTGTGCAATGATCAAGTGCTATGAGGCTAGATGGAATGTTAGGTGTAAGCCAGGTCTCAGACACGGCTATGATATCGTAGGAACAGGACATAAAATGATGTTTGAATTCGTGGAAATGGACAGGTAAAGACTGAGCGTTAACGTGACAAATATTTAAGGTTTCCATTTTTATAGTGATAAGAAAAGTTCAAGTATAGTTACAAATATTCAGCAAATATTTCCAGAAGAGCATACGCAAGGACAATTTAATAAAGTGTTTCTTGTTGCAGATTTCAGTTTACAGTTCGACAGTCTACCGAATGGGGCCCCTATTCCTGGTGTTCCTCGTTACGGAACTTCTTGTTCAGCTGAAAAACAGCATTCCCCTGAAAGTCCTCCACATCCTGCTATGCCTCATCCTGAGGGTTCTTCGGTCAGGTCTCCACCTCCTGCCGAGTCTCTTCCTCGTGCCAGGTCCAGGTCTCCTTCTGCCAGGCAGTCTCCTTTGCACTTGCTTGGAGTTCCATTTGAAAAACTTGAATTATTCCGGCTTATTCCTTATAAGAATCCAACCAGGCAATTCGAATTGCGAACATACACTTTTCCTTGCGACAAACCAATTTATTTGAGAGGAAAATATAAGGTCCGTCCGCCCATGCCAACCGAAGAACAAATAGTATTATCAACGTCGAATGGTGACATCTTCGCAATATTGGACAAAGATAAGAAAATTCTTCGTGGCATGTATACAAGAAGATATCTCGATCAGTCTCAATATCTGACTGAAAAACGGGTGAAAATAAACATGTACACCGGCGCAATTGAAGATATGACTCCAGAAGAAACCGAGGAAATTCCATTAGGCACTTCTTCACCAATCTCTTCGAATTTTGGAATAATATCTGTAAACGAAATGCCTTCACACCATTAATGTAATCTAGAAAGAAAGTATACTCAAAATACAATTTTTTTGACCCAAAGTAGGATAAGAGTGTTACAACTAAATTGTAATTGCAATAAAAAGTTATGCTCAAGCCTCTTTTTTTGGAAACAATTTGAAAAAATTTGTTCTTTGTTTTCGTATGAAAATATTTCATAAGGAAAATTATTCTATGCTAATAATGATGTTCCACCCGAAGTGAGATACCGTAAGATTTTGTTTGATTATCACATATAACACTGTTATATATACTCTGCAAATTCAAGAAATCAAAGAATTCCAGGTTTTTTAATAGATTACATGGAATTTCAAAGAATTGTATGAGACTTTAAAGTATTCAAAGGGATTTGAAAATATTTCAAGGGATTTCCAATTTTCTCAGAGATCTAAAAGTAATTTGTAAGGATTTCATAAGAATTATTGGTAATTCATAAAATACATTAACTTCACAAAAATTCACAGAGTGTTAATGGATTAAAAAGGTTTCATATGGTTTTAAAAATGTCAAGGTATGTAGTGAAAGGATTTGATGAGTTTACATGGAACGTGTATAACAGATTTCCAGAGTAATAACTGCCTTGTATAAATCTAATAAAGATAAATTATTATTATTTATTATCTAAAAGACAATATTTCTTTTAAAGTCTAAAAATATACTACATTGACGATTAAAAAAATTACGCAAAGTTTGCGTACTTATACAATAAAATTGTTCTGACGTCAGAATTTATAAAATTTTAATCTGAATCCTCGTGAGCAAAGAAATTATCTGAGTTTCTCAATATAAAATAATATCAATCATACACATAGTACTGGTAATAGGAATTTTCGATTGTGCAACTCTTACTTCACATAACAGCTCAATTTTGGAGCAAACAAAAGAATTTTAAACTACAATGATGAATCTTCAACCAAAATGCTGAACTTTTTCCAAAGAATTTACGTTTAACTAAGTGGTTTATTGTTTAACTAAAAAAGATGTTTTCCAAACGAGAAAATGGAATAGTTAACATTTCCAAATTTCAACAAAATAGTTGAATTTTGAATGAAGAAAGATTTTTTAGTCAAGAAAGAGAAAAATTAAACCAGGTTGATCAACAATCAAACCAAGAAGACGAATTTTGCTACAAAGAAATTGAATTTTCAAAAAAATAGTTTATTTTGTAACAAGTAGTTTAATTTTAAACCAATATTTAAAACCGAAGGTTATTTTTGAATTCCTATGAATCAGTAATATTGATATTAATATAGTATATTATATAAATAAAGCATTGCAAATATTCGTCTGGAACCATCTGGAGTCTGATAGCAAAAAACATAATATTTTTTTGTGAAGTACGGTCATAAGTATCGATTTTGGGGTTTCGAATGTTAAATGTTGAGCTTCATGAAGAAAATCAACACAAGCGCTTAGGGCAAACAAAGTGGTCTTGAACGTAAAAGATTATATACATTGTGATATCAGTTTCAAGGAATTTAATAGTTACATTTTTTCCTTGAATTTCACGCTCATGAAATGTAAATATCTGAGAAGGAGAAGCTTGATGTCTATAATATTTGAGATAACGAAGATAGGATAGATGTCTTATATAATCCAATGAAGCACTCGAATATTCGAATATTTGAATAATAATATAAATAATTTGATTAACAATGACAAGACATTTAAAGTCATTAAAAATGAGCAAAGAATTTAAGAAAACTGTTGTCACCTCCAACGCTCACAACCGCTGTGTATGGATAACAGCGGTAAAATACGAACCCCAAACTACACTATGCTCCTAATTTTGTACCTACAACATCATTGCAGAAGATTTTAGACATTGTATTAAATTAACTTATAACACCCTCATCTCATCAGTCACCTGACTTAGCCCGTGGCTGTGATGAAAAACTGGGTTCACCAGAGACCAAGTTTAAAAAAATAATAATAATCTATGCTCATCATGCACTTGGCTGCAACACAGTCCGCGGCTGGTGGGGTAAAAACCAGGCTTTGCCCAATATGTGAGGCAGTTTACATCGCAGCAATGTTTGAAACGAAGCACTGAGATCAATTGATCTAACATATTTTTAGAGACCGGACATAGTTTATTATCATTCACCTACCTTCAAATCATTCCTTCTACCAAACTGTATAATATCTGTGTCGTAAAGTACCCTTACTGTTTCGAGATCCACACCTTCTTTGTCGAAGAGGACCATCCTTAGACACTTGTCCGTGAATATAATAAATAGCCATGAGGACATAACGCATTCTTGTTTAACGCCTTGCATAATATCGAACCAGTCACTCAGTTTCCCATTTACCCTGACACGCGCCTTGCTACCAGTACATATTCTTTTAATTGCTTGTAGGAGCCACCCATTGACTCTATACTCTTTTAGGACTTCACAAAGTTCACTTCTATCCACCTTCTCAAATGCTTTTTCTAGGTCAACTAATGCACAGAAAACTTTTCTTCCTAGTCTCAAACTTTTTTCTGTGATATGTCTAATAAGCTGATACCTCTGTAATTATTAGAGTTGCTTTTATCTCCCTTTGATTTGCATATTGTAATGATAAACGCTTTTTCCCAATTGTCTGGGACTGCTCCCATCTCGATACATAAATTTATCAATTCGGGCAACCTGTGAGGCATGTACTCGCCACCGTATTTAAGCATTTCAGCGCTAATACTGTTAACATCAGCAGCCTTACCGTTTTTTAGGTTCCTAATTATATGCCTAACCTGCTGCCTGAATACAATCATTTCACCATGCATCACCAGACGTTCTTCCTACAACAGCACTACCACACACTTCAGTTGCACTCTTAACTAAGACATCCTCGATCATACCCGATGTGCCCTCTATATTTTCATTGTCTATTAGCGCCTTCCAAGTTGCCCTATCTATGCGTTCGGTTATCTTATTCTGAAAGGCTAATCGTAATTCCGGTTTCTGTAAATTTTCGATTTTGATTCGTGTTAGTTTCGTTTTTCTGGTTCTCTTTCTTCTTTATCCCTGACTTAATTTTTATTTTGGAGATTAGAAGGTGATGATTAGTACTGCATTCAGATCCCCTCATGACCCTTGTATTTTTTACTAGCTCTCTTAGTCTTTCATCCGCAACAACAAAGTTAATTATACTGTGGCTATTTCCTCTACGCAAGGGGTACATGTGTATCATCTTATGCCTAAACCAAGTATTTGTAATAAAGAAGTCCTTTTCTATGCCTAAGCTGACTAATCTTTCTCCGTTATCATTTTTTCTTCTTGGATCCCCGGAATTATCTAGCACCCTTTCTTTTCCCTGACGCTGAACGCCAACCCATCCATTTATATCACCTAGTACAATAATTCTTTCACCATGATCGCAAATACTTATCGTATCATATAAAGTGTCCCAGGAGGCGTCTTTTTATCATTAATAATATTACTAATAATCTCATTGTACGGAAAAAATTGCTTAAATAATTTCTGGAATAATAGAAGACGTTAGAAATCCAGCAAGAGCCTTAAAAACTACCCATATTGAAAATGACCGAGGAAAATTATTCAAACATCTTAACTTCATCAAGTTATATATTTTTGTGTGGTTTTTCTTCAAATAAAAATATTCTCATTTGTAGTCCTCGAAAAATGGCGACATTGAAGTTTGCCACAGATAAGGAAATAAGTAATTGCGCATTTTTTCAAAAACAATTGGTTGAGCAATTACATTATTTTTATATTTTTTCAATTGTTACAAACAAACTGAGCGTACCTATGGATTTGAGACTGCAAGGCATATGTAAGCTTATTATGGAATACACTAATTGTTTGAAAAATGGTTAAAAAAAAACAAAGCGAAGCGCTCCTAGATGTTTCCAAGAAGAATGCAATGGTGATGTGAAATTTTTAATTGGGCGCTTCGTTTGTTTATAACAATTACATTTTTGAGACAAATCTAACCAAAATCAAAACAGCTTTTTTATTCTTACAAACCATGAATCTATGCTAAAAAGATATTGTTACATATATTAATTTTCTTTCTTTGCTGTAGTATTCTGTGGGAAACAATGCTGCTAACAAGAATTCAAGACAAGATTTCTTCAGTTTTTGGAATCGACGTCACATATTATAAATATTTTTCACAATAAGGCCTTAGCTAACCTATAAACATAAAAGAACTTTAGTTACATAAAAGTCTTGCCTGAAAATTATTTGTCAATGCGTGACCTTATATTTACTCTTGACACATTATTAAACTCGCTGAGTTTCTCAAGTTAGAATAATATAAGTACACATGTTTACTTTAAACAAAAATTATCTGAGTTTCTTGAGGTAAAATAATAATACACGTAGCGAGAGTTTAACTTCTACTAATTTGATAAGGTGATACTAATTTTTGTAGTCTCACCAATCCCCAGTAAAAATCCATAAACGCGATTTATATATTGAAAAAATGAGGACCCTCCATACTCTGATCTTAGCCCTAGACGTTATTCTTAATGCTATTGGTATGTAAAAAAATAAATTATTATAATTTTGATGTATTTTTCATAGTAAGTATATTGTAACATTCAAAAAAGATATTCGCACTTGTTTCATTTTGCTTGGCGACGATTCACTCCAGCGAATTATTGATAGGCTGTAACCAACGTATACTAAATAAAATGGAATAATCGAATTAAGCTTTTACTATTTTTAATACTTTGTTAACATTTTAATTTCGTGATTTTTCTTGTCTTTTCACAGAAATATCATCAGGTATGCCGCCCAAAGAAAGGGACTTTCTGAAAAATTTTGGAAAGACAAGTGAACCTGCGAAACAAGGTAACCCTAGCATAAATAAAAATTGATAATAGATTATGAGATATTTCTGTAGAATAAAAACAGAAGACAGGTTTAAAGACAGGTGAGGCTCACTCTACTACTTAGTACGAGGTTGCCTCAAAATACTTGGCCGGGATTTTGTAAACAAAATCCAAGTGGTTCGATAGGTTAGTTGGTTAGTGCGCGCGGTTGAAGACAAGGGTTTAGGAAGTTTGGGTAGGGTTTAAATTCTAAGCGAGTGTGATTTTTCGAAGCGTTTAGGCTAAGAGCGTCAACATGCTGCATGCGTTTTTCAGAACGATGCTCGATTTTGTAAATATAACCCTGCAAAATCCAAAACCAACTGTTGAGTCGATTATTAATGTCCTCCTTACTTAAAAGAATCTTTACCGCGTTACAATCAGCGACAATCGTGAAAGGGATCCCTTTTCCATAGGAGCCTGAGTCCGTGTGTAACACAGTCTCTGCAGCGGGAGAATAAACTTGCAAGACTGATTCGATGGTGAGTTTTTCGCATAGGGTATCAAAAGCTTCTAACTTCATTTCCCCATAGTGAAACTTGGAATCTTTCTTTAACAACGCATAAAGCGGTCTGACAATTAATGCGAAGTTAGGGATACATTTTCGAAGATAGCTGACGAGTCTGATAAAGCGCTCTACATATTTAGATGATCTTGGTTTAGGGTGGTTTCGAGTCGCTTCTAAATTTGCCTTCCCTGGGCTCATGCCTTTCTTATTAATCTTATAACCAAGATACTCTATTCTTCGTTTCAGAAATCAACATTTACTTAGTCGCAATTCCAAGTGCTTTTGTTTTAGTAAATCAAGGACCTCTTCAAGAATGGCTAATTTATCTTCTAGAGCTTCAGTGGCTATCAATATATCACCAAGGTTTATTAGAACTTTACCTTGGTTGATCAAAGACTTAAAAATCAAATTAATAAATCGTTGGAAATTAGCAGAGGCGCTCGCCAAACCAAAATCATCTTCAGATACTCAAACTTACCCTCAGGAGTAGCTAATGATGTATATGTAACTGAGTCTTCTACCATTTGTACCTGGTGAAAACCGTCTTAAGGATCAAGACTTGTAAACCAAGACTTACCCTTTAACCTGTCACTTTAATCTTCGATGCGAGGTAAAGAATAATGATTCTTTACCGTTATTTTATTCAGAGCACGATAGTCAATATAAAATCAGTAGCTGCCATTCTTTCTTTTCGTTGGAACAACTGGACTAGAGTAAGGAGAGCTACTTGGCCTATTTTTTTCTTTATTGAGAAGTGACTTCATTGTTTCACGTGTCACTGATTTTTCATTAAAGGACATTCGTGTTGGAGCGAAATTGAAAGAAACACCTGAATTTTAGTTTCATGATTAACTTCAGAAAAAAAATCTCTTTCATTTTTATCTAGGAAACTTGGATTTTCGACTGCTTCTATGTTGAGAATTTGATTAAACGGTTCACGATAATTCATAGAGATTTCAGTCGCTAAGGTTACTATCATTTCCGGTTGCTGAATTAAATCTCTGCCAAGAAGTGCATGATAGGCGATTGTTGGGTTGGGTACAACAGGAAATTTTATTGTAAATATATTGTCAGGTAGTAAATGAATTCCAACCGGAACTTAGGTAAAGCCATAAACGTTTACTGGAGATTAATTTGCTCCTTAATAACACACATTATTGAAATTATTTTCTAAATTACAATTCGCAAAATAAGATTCGTAAGTGATTCCTTTTATAAGACTACTACCGCCACCTAAGTCAACTAAAGCTTTTATATGCCATTCTTTGTCGTTTACCCCTCGTAATAAGACACAATAATCACGAGCCGGGGCCGTCATTAGAATCAGTGCTGGTAAGTTTTTAACAGTCGGCCCGATTGCTGTTGAGACAGAATTACTCAATTGTTATCGAGGAATGTAATGGTTCCTTTTTCAACCTCCTGCATGAAATCCTGCGATTCCTATTGACAAAATGAGGTTAGGTTCTGCTCTCTTCGGAAGAGGAAATGAATATTCGGCAAAAATATCCGGAACAGAATACACGAGAAAAATTTAAGCACCTGTTTCTTGTTGCAGATGTAAGTTCACAGCTCGAGTATCAATCTGATGGCGCCCCTATTCCTGACCTTCCTCCTGGCGGATCTTATAATTCCTCTGACAAACATAATTCTCCAAAAAGGTCTCTTCATCCTGCTATACTTCATTCTGCAGGTTTTCGGTCCAGGCCTCCTCCTCCTGCCGAGTCTGTTTTTCGTGCCAGGTCTAGGTCTCCTCCTGCCATTAGCCGTCCTACACGCCTACGTAAATTGCTACCTGAACAACTTAAATCTGTTCGACTTATTCCCCGCACAAATCCGAACAGGCAATTCGAATTGCGAGCATACGCTTTTCCTTCGGATAAACCAATTTATTTGAGAGGAAAACATAGAGACCGAGTGCCCGTGCCCACCGGAGAACAAGTAGTACTATCAACGTCCAATGGTGAGATCTTTGCAATATTGGAGAAAGATAAGAAATTTCTTCGTGGAATTTATTCAAGGAGATATCTCTATCAGTCTCTATATCCCGCTGAAAAACGGGTGAAAATGAACATGTACAGCGGTGCAATCGCAGATATGAATGCAGGAGAAATCGAGGAAATTCCATTAGGCATGGCTTCACCAATCTCAAAGAATTTTGGAATAATATTTGTAAACGACACACCTTCACACTAATGATGTAATTCAAAAAAAAAGTAAACCCAAAATGTAATTTTTTTCCATTCGAAGTAGGATCGTAATTTTATAACTAAATGGTAATTACAATAAAAAGTTCACGTATTATTGTTATCAAAGCTTAAATTTTTCGTCAACGCCCCAGTCTCGTATAAAAATATTTCATAAGGAAAATTATGATGTGCTAATAATGATTTTCCACCCCTAGTAAAATACCATAAGATTTGCTCTGACCCCACACCCCCTAACTCAATATCATTCTAAAGTTGTATAAGCTTAGGGAACGAACACAAATATAAATTCGCTTAATTAAATAAACGTAGAATCTAAATGAAACTAGTTTCTAAAATGAAAATATGTTGACAAACAGTCAGACTTACAAACGTACAATTTTATAGCTTAATCAGGACCTAAATTGCTGCTTATTTTATTCTTTTTATTTCTTGCCGGATTCAGAGTTTTTCTACTATTCCCTGGCGAAAGCATTATTAAAATAGACAATTTATACTGTATTCTCTAAACTTTGAAATTATTTTCATTTTGAAAAAGAACATAGAAATTGTCAAAACGAGATACTTTTAAATCTTCACAGGAAAATTGATATTCTCCTGAAAGATCTCTTCCTCCTGACAGAACTCGTTCTCCGGATTCTCCGGTCAGGTATCGTTCTACTGCGGAGCCTTCTCTTCGTGCCAGGTCCAGGTCTCACCCTGACAGCCTTTTTTCTTTTCGCGTACTTGAATATGAACATAAACGACTTAGAGTTATTCATTTTATTCCCGAAGCGAATCCGAACCGTCAATTCCAAATTTGAAGATACACTTTTTCTCGCGATAAACCAATTCAAGTGAGAGGAAGATATAGTGTCGTTCTGCTCATGCCAATCAGAGAAGAAAGTGTATTATCAACTTCCAATTGTGACTTTCTTGCAATAGTCTGAGTCTGCAATAGAATGAGTCTTTCCTAATTGCTGCGAGCTCTCTTTTGAGGAAGCATATAAAAAATGTTTCTTTTTATTTTCTTACAAAAACATTACGAATGTATTATCATTATACCTTAAGCCAACTCCCTCTCGGAGTAAGCATAACTTGTTCAGTTCTAGCCTTCTTATACTACCGGCGATACAAAATTTTTCATGGTAAGGCTAAGTAGAAAATATTCAAAAGAAGAGATATAATTTAGATCAATCAAGAAGCGGCATAAACACATAATCGGACTGATAATCCCATAGGAAGATCCATACTCTTCACCCAAACCACATCCACTAAGCAAAACTCTGCACAAGGGTCCATGAATATAACAAATATTTCGTTCGAGGCATCTGTCACGCCACTCGAATCCTTTGTCAAACATTTCTTATAAGCAATCATCTTTCACAAAGCAATTCTATTTAATAAAAAGCCAGTTTCCTACCCGTGCCCATTGGTAAAGATCAATCTATACCTCGTCTTTCACAGCAAAGGGTTCTATTTGACTCACCTGGAACAAAAAGAAAAAATAAATATTAGCTATTTATGATTTATTATTAAGGTAGACGTCATATTAATCATGAACTTAGTGCCAGTATTCGTGAATCCATTTTTCATGCTTTTTATCTCATTTGGAATTATCTAAATTTCATTTGACACCATAACATGGTGAAATTCAGTGGGTTGTATCATAAAATGTTACTTCTAACATATTTTTTAATAATATATTTAAACTATAACCAAGTTTCACGATTATTGGGACCATCACGATTACTGGGACATGTATCTCACTTTTTTAGAAGTCATGTAGTCTATAATAGTCTACATCATTGATTCAATCATTCATTCACTCTGTCCACATTAAAGCTAGGTATTTGATGACTCTGTGTGACCCCAGGCATATTAATTTTCTTAATTCAATATTTTCTACTATCTTGTAATATAGTTTGTTCAATGAAAGTTAATAAAAATATTATTTATTTAACGAAAAATGTGGCAGAAGGGAAATTTTTGCAGGTTTTTTTTCTTGTTTGGATCAGAAAGAATTGATTGAAAGGAAATGATTTTAAGGTCAAAATAGAAAATGCAGATTCACGCGAATTGCTGTCAACCGGTTTGAGGAAATTTTAATAGGTTCTATAATTTTAATCATTGCAATCAGCCATAATAGATTAGATAGCCCTATACCATACCATCTAGGTAGCGGCAGTTAATTAGTTCCAAACGCCACCGCACAGTTATAGGCCAATTAAGACTTATTACTCATATTAAATATCACATTGGTCGTGCCTAGGCAGATGCCGAATTACTACTTTTATTTTGAAACATTAGTTTATTTTAAATTAACCTTTTAATTGCCTGAAGGGCGCCAGATCGATCAAAATACAACAACCCTAAACGACCAAAAAGTCCTAAAAACATTTTCATTCTAATTCCTAATATCCATTATCTAAATGGACTCAATGTTGTTTTTAAAATAACGCACTGCCCTCCATAGTATTCTATGTTAGTTTTCACTGGCTCAACACAGAGAGTGCTAGGGTTAGGAAAAACCTGAGCAAGGATGAACAACGCAAATGCGTGGTAGAAATAAACAACTACCAAAATTACGGATAAAGAAAGAAAGAAATCAAGATTTATTTACGGTCACTGGTTCCCCACATAGAAAAATAATCCGATAAAAGACCAATATTAATTGATAAACACATTCCTAGTCCTAATATTTATGTGGCCATTGAACCATATCGACCATTTAAAATTTTGGTCGTTGATTGAATTCATGAGAACAATGAAGTCAAGGCCCAATTAGATAGCTCCAACGACTTGACGACCGATAGCTTATATCGAGTTTCCCCGAAATTGTCCATTTTATTTCTTTATTTTTTGTTTTCTAATTTTTTATTTTTATTAATTTTTTCCCCAATAGACCCGACTGAAAAAATGACACTGTGATCGCAGTTAATTTTGATAATTAGTTACTACGATTATTTGGAAACTTTTCAGCCTGGCGCCCCATTTGTGACACTATAGGTCAGGCAAGATTGCCGTCATGTTGAAAGGCTTTGCTTGCAAAAGTTCACTCACGGCCTATAGCCTGCTCCTACGCGAATTTCCGACCACTCCACAAACACTGTTACTACGCGATTTCAATGTGATTCTAAAATACGACCCTCGATCGAGGATACCGCACATGACACTGCTACGGAGGTTGAGGAATGAGTGATATACCTTCAGGTTCTTCGATGCTTTCTGCGGACTTTCATTAAGTTACACGCCCAAATTGGTATTTTAATGCAAAGATTCCCCAGAATCTGTATATAAGTCTTTTAATTATCGCCACTCCAGGGCTAGCCCGAGCACTGATCTGAGAAAGTAGTTGTTTTTCGCCTTGCAGAATACGAGCCCTTTACTATGGCCGAACACAGAATGCCAGAAGACGCCTCGGCATGTCGACATCTCGGCGCGTTCATAACATAGCGTCCACCAGTAACTCGCCATTTTCCCTGATGAATTCTATAAAATTAGTTATAGTCTATGGCGAGTTACGTCACTAAGGTGCGTCGCAGGCATGAAGCGAAGACTCACTAGGCACACCTACAATGAGTGGTGCGCGCTCAAAATATCGGCTGCTCTCGTGTTGACATTCCGCATGACAAAAAAGCGGGTGCGTAGCGGTGATTGTGTAAAAGTGTGGGTTACGTAGTGTGACAGCTGGGCCAACCGGCCTTGAGAGTGCATCATCAACAAGTTACAAGAGAATTTCGAGGGCATTAGTGATTTTATATTTCAAATAGAAGACGATCCCCCAGTCTGGCAACGTTTTGGAGCAGCGGCGTTACAATCCCCAAGCCTCGAGGGGTTTGTTTATGGCAACATGCTATCCCTCTCGAGGCTCCTGTCAGATGACAGTTCGTAAGTAAATTCTGTGCTCAACCAGGTATTAATTTCCAATTGATTTTACTCAAGCTTGAGTTAACTGGGCATCATTCTTATGTTTTCATCTACGACAATAGAGTCCGTGAAACCTTCAATTATTATCAGCAACTACCGCGCAAAGTGTTATCAATGTTAATCTGCGTACAATGAAAAGCATGGAAAAAACAAACAAAATGCTACTCCTCAACATAAATTGAAGAAGTGAAAGAAGCAAAGCAGTACCCCAAAAATCGAAGGGTAAATATGAGCTGGCCTTCAAGAAATTTGACAGATGGAGAAAACGAAACAGAAGATCGGTCAGTGATCATCATCAATATCAAAAAATATTTACTTTATAGGACATTCTAGCACCATTTTGGTGAAGGGCTATATAACGCTGTTTTTTGGGGTCTCTACAGTCTCATAACATGGTGTTTCCAAATAAAATATCTCACATCGCTCGTAGGGTTACATACATTTTCACGTTGAATTCAATATTCGCCAAGGACGACCAGAATTCGAACAAAATTTACCATCTGCACCAGTTTTCACAAAAAATATAGAATTTCGGTTTACTAAAAAGTTTAAAGGAATTTTACTTCAAGAATATCAACTGATAAATAATTGATTTATATTTCCTTAGACTCGTCAGTAATACCAAATTTTTAACTTCTTGCGAATGATGGGGAACTCAGCGGGTCAATGTAGATGAGACAGATTAAAATGTTCAAAAACCGATTGATGACAATGCGCGTGTATCTGAATTTTTAAATGTTCAAATTTAAATTATTTCCATTTGATCGATATTTTTATGATTCCATTGGAAATTATAGTTTTGCATGCACAATTCGGAATTCTTTTATCCGGCATGAATGGGTGAGATAGCGGTGAATGTGTGATGCAGAGTTTCGCATATTTCTGGTATGATTTGAGGTGAGTGCATAGCAAAACTGTGTAGAAAAGTTTTGTGAGTGAATGATTTAGTGATACAAATAAAAGTAAAAAAGGTGTAAGGATATTTTTGGAGATTGTGGCTGAGCTGGGTGGGCAGTGAGGTTAGGCTTAGGTTGGCGTATTTTATGGGTTGGGGAGACCGGAGTAGCCAAGTAATGATAACAGGGTAGGGTAGGGAGAGTTAAGAGCAAGGCAGGCATGAAGTACAGACTTCCAGACACGGCTGTAAATACAGACAAAGAACGAGAGAAAACGGGAGGGCAGGGTTGTTTGAGTAAGATTAATGGATAACGGCGTGAGTGACAGCAAGGAAAAGAGGGATTCAGGGCAAGAAGTTTTTAGTAGGGACAAGGTAAAGGTAAAGGAAAACGTTAGAGAAGGAGGCATTGGAGATTCAAATCGTAGGATTGATTGAGGGATTTATTAAAAGGGAGAGACAGGAGAGAGAAAGTAGTCGAGAAAATGAAGATCTACGGTGAAGCCTAAAAAATCTGAAAATGGCAAAATCGCTGCCGCAAAAAAGGTAATTTCGTAGAGAATAATAAGAAAAAGGACGGTAAAGTAGTTACGAGATCTGCGGCTAGAAATCCGATGAAAGAGGAAAAATCGAACGAAATGAGGAAAATGATAATAGAGATAATGAGCATGAAGAGAAAAAGGCAAAAGAAAAGGGGAAAGGAACGAAAGAAAGAAATTAGGCCGTAAATGGCCGAACTTAGGGAAAGAAATGAGCGAAATGTAAGAGGTCAGGATAATCTAGGAAGAAGGGTCCAGGAAATCGGAAATGAAAATAAATAAAGAGAACAATAGAAATGAAAGAATGAAAGTAAAGGAGAAAGAATATACTGATTGAGAGTCTAAGATTTGAGAGGAAGGGATTCAAAGGAGTGGAAGAAGTGACGAACAGGATAGAGGAAAAGATAGAGGTAGAGGAAGTGAGAAGTGCATGAAAAAAGAAGCGAGAGGAGAGCAAATAGCGCTGGTGAAAATAAGTAGTAGTATACCATTAAGCCATTTCCCTTTCAGGGTAGGCGTGACACTACCCGATTCGGGTAGTGTTTCTAGGTGGACAGTTTCTTGTAGTAAATAACTACAAGTGTGGGCTCACCACACCCACGATGTGCCAACAGCACTCAGTTTTCTCGAATGGTACCCCATCCAAGTACTAACCGCGCCCAACGCTGCTTAACTTCAGTGATCTGACGAGAACTGGTTTTTTCAGTGTGGTATGGCTGTACCGAAGAAAAAAACCATAAAAACCACACTTTCCTGAAAATTACTAAAATATATAAAAACCCAACTGCTCAATGGTCTTTGGAAAATGGTAGTGGTAAGAAACACCTCAAGAACCGCATAGAATTTATCTTCTTTTTGAATTGAACTTGTGTGATCTAAAACTCAACTACTTGGATAAAAGTTAAACAACTTTACTAAAAATTATTTTTGTTTGTTTGTTTGAGATTCATAATTTTAATTTTTTCACGAGGCAACGGCAGATTTTGACGTTCTTAATTGAAATTGTTGTTACCAGTTACACAAGATGTAATTTAATGCATTTTATATCGTATGATTTCAGTGAAAAACGTTTTCGAAATCGACGTAACATATTATAAATATTTTCCACAAAAAAGACTTGCATAACCTATAATCATGAAGAAATTCCAGTTGCATAAAAGTTTTGCCAGAAAATTATTTGTTGAAGAGGGATTCTATATTTACTCTTGACAAATCATCATTGTCTCTGAGCTCCTCAAGGTAGAATAATATAAGCACATATGTTACCTTACAACATAAATTATCTGCGTCTCTCAAGGTAAAATGATTATACATGTAGCGAGAGTTTAACTTCTACTAAATTGATAAGGTACTACTTAAAATTTGTAATCTCACCAAGCACCAGTAAAAATCCATATATGCGATTCATATTTTGAAAAAATGAGGACCCTCTATACTCTGGTCTTAACCCTAGGCGTTATTCTTAATTCTATTGGTATGTAAAGAAAATAAATTAATATAATTTCTGTATATTTTTTATATCAAGTGTATTGTAACATCTAGTATACGTTAATGAGTATAAAATACTCTGTAAAAACTATGATGATAAACAATTATTATTATTGATATCATTTTATCAATACCTCAGAAAATTCAATTTAATTTTATTGAGTGTGTGAATGTATTTTTTTCAAATTGAACTAATCACTTGTAAATAGGTTTTTTTTTTGTAAAGAAGGTTGAAATGCATTAGCATACAGAGTAAGGGACACGCCTTACCAAACGGCAATGCCGACTAAAACCCTGTCCTCACGCATGCCAAGCTTTAACCCCGGAACCACTTTCCCATTACTTTAGGGCTGCAGATCATATTACCATTACGTCCTTAGACATCCTGGTTGGGTTTTATTGGATATTGCTGACATTCTTGAGGAAACTTGGACGGGGCAGCCTCCCTGAATGCCAAGCATCTCTTTATCCTCGCCAGATAGTTGGTCCGGAGCTCTCCTTCCTTTGAGGCGCAAAGGTGACATGCACACTGTGGCATGTTGGCACATTCCGCAGCACTGTGACTTTCTTTGCCGCAACTTTAGCAGGCTATTTTCTGATCAGGATCATCTCACCTCGCTGCCAAGTGGCCTTAGCCTTAACAGCGGTAGGATCTTGTGATCTTCGCCTTTTTCTGGACTCTATAGGACACCCATCCAAAGTTGAGGTGTCTTGTGCGTAGCATTCTCGCCGCCAGCTCCTTCATCTTTACGTAGGTCTTCAGACACCCTCTGAAGGTCTTCGTGATGTTCATTGTAAGCTCGTAAGCTCTCTGGTCCTCTTCCCATAGACGGGAACAAGAGTTTCCCCGGCATCCTTGAGCGCCTGCATTCCCTTACCAGCTGCCTCAGCAATCCTTTCCTTCCTTCCTTCATGTCTCTGTCACTTTCCGGCCAATCGTATCCCTCATGTAGTATTAGAGTTTTTCGACGTTGTTAGCCATGCGGTTCAATCTACTCTGCAACGAAATCTTGATATACTGTGCGTCTTTTATGCCGTCCCGAATTGGGAGAAGTATATTTTTAGTTAGTTCAACTACAGTTCCTTGTCAGAACTTGTCTCCAGCTTGTTCCTGTAAGTAGTCAGGGAAAAAGAAGTGCGCCTCCGCAGAACCCCACATGCGGGAGTAAGGTCTGAATACTCTGGAAGGCGACCCAGTATCCTAGATATCGCCTTGACTTGTGGGTTTATTCTCAGGAACCATACCTGCACTACTGTACGCGACTACTTATTTACTTGTTTAACAATGTTCAGTAGAGACCATCTGTACAGGACTCTTTTATTCGCAACCCGAGGACGTACCCGGTGCCATGTCAAAAGCCCCAGCCAGAACTTGTAAATGATTTATATTGGTGGAGGTGTCGTAACCGATTTATATTTCCAACACTATCCTTTCAATATTGTGTAAATGAAGTTAAAAATGTTACACAATTACGTTATTTCACTAAACTTTTTATAATTATAGGTGTATAATTAATTAGAACAAAAAACTAATATATAATTTAGGATTATTTGGCAAACTTTGATTTCACTATTTATGTTGACATCTACGTATAACTAACATTCAAAAAAGATATTAGAACTTTTTTTTTGCATGGCGGTGATTCACTAAAATGAATCTTCCATGGGCTGCAAACGAATTATACTAAATAACATGGAATAATCGAATTACACTTTTACTATTTTCAACACATTTTTAACATTTTGAATTCATAAACCTTTTTTGTCTTTTCACAGAAATATCATCAGGTGTGCCGCCCAAAGAAAGGGACTTTCTGAAAAATTTTGGACAGACAAGTGAACCTGCGAATCAAGGTAATCCAATCATAAATAAAAATTTATAATAAACGTGCTACAGCATAAACAGTTTCAAACTATTAATACTCTCTTGAACTAGAAATTGGTACAAATTGGTACGAGGCTGCTTCAAAATACTTGGCCGAGATTTTGTAAAAAAGAGCCAAGTGGTTCGATGGCCAAGTTTGCAAATTTCGTTGATAAATCGAATTTTGAATTTTCAGCGACTGTCGCTTAGAATTTGGATTTTTTCTTCAAGGCAATATAAAGCCACTGCGTATCAAATTTCCAGGGACTGTAGCTTAGTTTCCCGAATTCTGCCTCTCAGAATATAAGGCCTTTGCATTTTACATTTTCAGCGGCTTCCAAACAGATTTTCTATCACTGTTTTTCGTGCAGGATAAAATAACATCCAAATTGCTTGTTTAATTAAATCGAGTGAACATTAGACAGACAAAATTTCGAGAAGATTGTCTTCCCCAGGTTTCACGATAACGTAGTATATTTATATAAAAATTTACTGTGGCTCAACATACTACGTTACACGCTGATCCTCGAGAAAGAGTTGAGTATGACGTCAAATAAAACTACATATAGTTTAAGTTAACTTAAATAGTATAACTTATTATTGTTCTATTGCAAAACACAAATTATCGCCTTTGTCCCTCCATTGCAACCAATTTAGTGATTTATCCAGCAAAAAGTATTTCCTTGTGCCTGAATCGGTCTCCTTACTTAACCAATGAGTAATAAGTTTGTTATTTTTTTGAATGATTGTTACATCCCAAAATTGGCAAGCGACGTTCATTAGCTGCTTTGGCCTTGTATCGCTGCGCTTGCTCGAAGCAACTTTTTCAACTGAGCATGTGCCGAAAATCCCAGTCAATTGGAAATCAATAAATACTATCGATAATAATACAGATAAATACAAGAGACGGTTGCGACTCTCGCCTCGGAAGGGCTGGCAATGCGTGAGTACTCAGTCGAGTATATTATGCAATAATATTCACCTGGTTCAGATCAAATCAATCTGACTAAATTTTATGTCTAGAATATTTTCTCGAAAAATTTGTCTGCAATGTAATAGTTCATTTTCCAACCAAAGAACATTTTATTTTTAAATAGAAAACAGTTGTGTTCAAGGAAAAAATACCTTCACCTGCTCCGGGAATAAATGTTTGGAAGATAAGAATATGCCGAAAGAGAACATTAATATTTGGCAAAAATATCGGGAAGAGAGAACACAACAAAATTTAAGCACCTGTTTCTTGTTGCAGATTACAATTCACAGTTCGAGAATCAACCTGATGGCGCCTCTACTCCTCGCTCACATCCTGGTGGATCTGCTCATTGTCCTGACATACATAATTATCCTGAAAGGCCTCTTCGTCCTGCTATACTTTATCCTGCGGGTTCTTCGTTCAGGTCTCCTCCTCCTGCCGAGCCTTTTCCTCGTGCCAGGTCCAGATCTCCTGCCAGTGGCCGTCCTATACGCCTACGTACATTGCAGCCTGCACAACTCAGATCTGCTCGACTTATTCCCTACACGCATCCGAACACGCAACTCGAATTGCGAGCATACGCTTTTCCTTCGGATAAACCTGTTTATATGAGAGGAAGACGTAAAGAACGTCCGCCATTGCCTACCGAAGAACAAACAGTATTATCAACGTCCAGTGGTGACATTTTGGCAATATTGGAGAAAGATAAGAACTTTCTTCGTGGAATGTATAGAAGGAGATATCTCCATCATTTGCAACATCCGGCTGAGAAACGGGTGAAAATAAACATGTACAGCGGCGCAATCGAAGATATGACGCCAGAAGAAATCGAGGAAACTCCATTAGGCAATTCTTTACCAATCTCAACATGTTTTGAAATAATATTTGTAAACGACACGGCTTCACGCCAGTAATGTAATTTACAAAAAATAACCCAAAATATAATTTTTTATTTCGATCCGAAGTAGCATTGAAATGTTACAAGTAAATTGTAATTACAATAAACAGTCTATGCATTAATGTTATCAAAGCTTAAATCTTTGGCCATGGACCTAAAATGTTGCTAGGTCATAAACATTAAATAAAATTAAATTTATTTCCTAAGTCTGTTAATTCTTTTATTTATCGCCGGCTTTAGAGTCTGCATATTATTTCCCATATTAAACATACAAACTTTGATGAAAATTAAAGTTTCTAGTATTCTGTAGGAAATCCTTATGCAGTCGGCGAAATAGCTGTCTGTTCATTAGCACGCCTTAATTGCTCGAAATTACTTTAAAATTAGAGTAGAAAATTAAAGTAGAGATGCCCAACACGGTTCGTCTGAAATGACTTTAACCCAAAGGTACGAACACTGCAAATGTTTCTCTTGATTTTGTATCTAGGATTTCTCTCAACTATTTTCCGATGATCACGCGTACACATATGATGAAAACCGTAATAAAGTTTGTTTACTATGTTTTGGAAGAACCAAACAAACGTTTTGCATAAAAAAATAATTAAAGTCTGACTTGGAAGCTTTGTTTACAAACTATACGGACAATGACAGTATACCTGTAGCTCTGTGCAGCACCTGTAAAGTTTGTAAACTGGCTAGAACTCCGCGAAATTCAAATTTTGTTCAGATGAATACTTCATCTCAACGGAAAGACCTACTTTCAGATATTTCGAATAATATAATCACCGGTAAGTTAATGAAATGTGACCATATTATTATTAATCCTGTCCTAAATCATATTTCCTATTCCATATTTCCTTACCTCAGGTCAAACAAAATCCCCAGTTGTTGAGAAGCGCTGCAGCTCCTGTTTTTCTGTCATTGCAAAAGGTAAGCTTCATCAATGCAATTGATCTTTCCGGGTGAAAGACCTGGCTACCTGCTCGACGGAAACATCGCCGAATGTACAGAGGATAGTAATTTCGTCCATAATAAAGAAAGAAGTTACTGGAGAAAAAGATTTGAAAACATCAAACTTACAATTACCTCAACCAAGTGGTGGCAAGCCGCTTCAAATCAGCTTTGGGGAAAAAAATCAGGGAACTTATTAAAGCGGTCGCTGATTTCAGCAGAAGATTTTTGAAAAATACAAACGAAAAAAAAATACGAACGAACTACAATGACGAAGTTTCCAAAGCTATTGAAGGAGTAGTTTATTGTAGAGATCTGAGTGCTTTCATTCAGTACATCCAAGAAAAACAATAAGTCACTCGGATACATTTTAAATTTGAAATTGATAGAGGTGGCGAATTTGTGAAGGTTTGTCTTTCCATTTAGTCAACGGAAGACGAAGAATGTGTACTGGCAAGATCAAGGTATGATCAGGGAATCTCCGCCAAGCGGTTGAAGGATTTCGACGTGAAAAAATGGTTTTTACTTGCCTCAGCTCCATGCTCGAAGGAACCGTCGCCACTGATTTGAAGCTATCAAACATCCTGGTGTGCATCATGCCTCACAGCAGCCATCATCCATGCACGTGGTGCTATGCGGAAACACATCAACTCAAACAGTGTGGGACTCACAGAGCGATTGGCCACACATTGCAGAACTAGATGAACTGGCGTGAAGCAAGGGCTTCAAAATTACAAGCCAAAAACTGTTTGAATTGTGTTCATCCACCGCTATTCATAACTAGCAGCGACAAAACGTTCCTTGAGATTATTCCTCCACCAGAATTACACCTAGTGCTGGGTGTTGTGAACACATTATTCGCTCATATTTTAGATGAATTCAAAAAAGAATCTTTGGAATTAGCAAAATTGTGTCAAGTTGAATAAGAAACAAGATCGAGTACTGTCCTTTGACAAAGGATGCCGGACTTTCCGTTTTTTTGGCATATTTTATCGGTAACGTTATTTCTCTATCGGCAGTATTCGAAAGAATTCATAGTATATTTCAGAGAATCCTGGCTTCATTGGAACAAGCTTAAAAATTAATCTGCTCCAAGGAGGAATAACACAATCCCTTTTTGTCCGCGTGCATAAAATCTTATTAATTTATGTTGAGAAAATGAGGTGAAATACTTCTTCTACCGGAAGAGAAAAATTTGAATTCACATTTTAATTGTTTACCGAATGGCAACCGTATTCCTGGTGTTCCTCGTTCCGAAACTTCTCATCCTACTGACAGACATCATTCTCCGGTCAGGTCTTCTTCTACTTCCGAACCTCCTCTTCGTTCCAGGTCCAGGGATCCGCCTGACGGATATTCTTCTTTGCGCGTTCTTGGATATAATCTTGAGCAACTTTAATTTGTTCTGTTTATTCCCAAAACAAATCTGAACCGAAGAAAAAATCTCCGTTAAGCTGCTCTTCGCCAATCTCTGAGGGTTTTAAAAATAGTAACTGTAAACGACATTCCATCACATCATCAATATAATTTTTAAAGAGACTTTAACTAGAACATAATATTGTTTGTGAACCGAAGTTGGCTTGAAATGTTATAAGTAACTGGTATAATTCCAATAAAAGGGTTGATATGTTATAAATATTTCGAAATTAGTTGGACTTCGTCCGGCTTGAATTCGACTTCAAGATGGCTAGGTCTCGCTCACGGATGCTTATGCTTATTTTATCGTCGACGTGATTTTTGGTGGGCTGGATTCTGAATAATTGAAAATAATTTATGATGAATTCCAAATAATTGTAGGTTATATCCAAGAAGTTTAAAAAAGCATATACAACAAAATATTCCAAAACAGAAACTTATCTACGCGCCTATTGAGTACCTCACCTTATTTCGTCAACAAAAGTACGTTATTTCAGAAAATAGTTTAGAAATCGACTCGTGGGGGAATGTGACAATCCCTTCTTGCTCCCCAGCCTTGTATCATGTGCTTCCTGTTGTCGAAATGAGGATAGGTACTTCTTGATGCTCAATAATTTTGCAGTTCGATTGTTTACCTAACAGCGAATCTATTGCTGCTGCTCCTCGTTCCGGAGCTTCTTCTTCTGACAGATATTCTCCTAGAAGATCTCTTTCTCCTGTCAGAACTCATTCTCTGAGTTCTTCGGTCTGGTCTCTTTCTACTGCGGAGTCTTCTCTTCGTGCCAGGTCCAGGTCTCATCCTGTCAGGCATTCTTCTTCACACGTACTTGGAAATGAATTTAAACGACTTATATGTATTCGTTTTATTCCCGGCTTTACAACACCATCTGTGAAGCTGATCTTGATTATACGCCCTTGAATTTATCCTCAGAGGAGGCCTTGAATATCAGGGCAGAAACCATATAGGAATGAGAAACGCAATGAGGACAGAAATCCATCCACGGCGGGCACCCCAAAACGTTAGATCAACCTGAAGTGGATAGTGAGGCATTTAATATTTGGCTGAGAAAGGGCGTCCTGTATCCAGAAACGGAAGGATTCGTGATTGCGATTCGGGACAGGGTTTTCAGCACCAGAAACTATCGCAAGCACATGTTACATATAAACGTGGTTGACTGGTGCCGAATATGTGGAGATACCAACGAATCCATCGAGCACATTATTGATTGTTGTCGCATAATGGCTCAAATTGAATATACGCACAGACGTAATGATGTGGCGGTCATTATACATCAACAACTTGTCCTAAACCTAGGACATGTGAAGGAATGTGACACATGCATTTATTCATCCTATTGTGATTTCGGCTACAGGCAATGTGCACGGAAGATGCACTGAAAATCTTGAACATTTAGGAATCAGCAGGGTACTGGCAACAGCTCAGAAGGCGGTTTTATTAAATACCTGTCGCATTGTAAGAAACTTCCTAGACCACCAGGAAGCAAGCGGCTAAAAACCTATAAAGTGATACATGGTAGCTATAAGAAAGCATCCAGAGGCGACTGTTGTCACCTCCATCACTCGCGGCCGCTGTGTAAGCATAACAGCGGCAAAAGACGAATTGAAAACTAGACCATGCTCCTAATTGTTTAACTACAACATCATCACAAATGATTTCACACATTGCATTAAATTCACTAATAACATCCTCATCTCAATAGACACTTGACAGTCTGTGGCTATGATGAAAACAGCAATTTTTACAACGAAACACCGAGATCAATTTATCTACCATATTTTCGGAGGCCGGACATAGTTTATTATAAAAAAAACCAACTGCTCAATCGTAATCCTTCGGGAAATGGTAGTGGTATGAGATACCTGAAAAACCGCAAAGAATTTATCTTTTCTTTGGGTTGAACTTGTTTGGTCTAAAATTCAACTACTTGGGTGTAAGTTGAACTACTTCACTGAAAATAAATTCAGTAAAAAACGGTTTTTTATTTTTAGAAATGATTAATCCAGGCTGAAAAGTTGATGTTTCATAGATTAATGTTCTTCCTTTGATGTAGTACTTTGTAGGAAAAAATTCTGCTAACAAGCATTGAAGAAAAAAATGTCTTTAGTTTTTAAAATCGACGTGACATATTACAAATTTTAGTTACGAAAAAGTTTTTCACTTGACGCATTATTGAAGCCTCTAAGCTCCTCAAGGTGGAATCATATAAGTACATATTTTTACTTCAAACATAAATTATCTGAGATTCTCAAGGTAAAATAATTATACACGCAGTGAGAGTTTAACTTCTAGTAAATTGATAACGTGATACTACTCAATATTTGTAATCTCACCAAGCATCAGTAACAATCTATATACATGCGATTTATGCTTTGAAAAAATGAGGATCCTCTATACCCTGATCATAACTTTGAACGTTATTCTTAATTCTATTGGTACGTAAAAAATAAATTACTGTCATTTTTGCATATTTTTTACATTCTCATCAGAGAAGGTGTTAGATGTGTGTAAAATTTGATCCCCCTCGTTTTTGTCAAATATCCACTAGTTAAGTATAATAATTAAAGATATTTTTGGGACTTATCTCAATCAGTGTTTCACTGGGTTTTCAATTGTTATTTCACTAAACTTTTTATAATTATAGGTGTCTAATTATACAGGAAAAAATAAGATATTATTTAGAATTACTTTGCAAAATTTGACTTTAATATTTATGTTAATATTTACGTATAACTAACATTCAAGAAAGATATTCGCACTTTTGTTTTTTGCTTGGCTTTTACTATTTTTAATAGATTTTTAACATTTTAAATTCATAAATCTTTTTTGTCTCTTCACAGAAATATCATCAGGTATGTCGCCCAAAGAAATGGACTTTCTGACAAATTTTGGAAAGACCAGTGAACCTGCGAATCAAGGTAACACTAGCATAAATAAAAATTGATGATAGATTTGTTGAATTATACCAGTTTCAAACTATGAATAATCTCTTTAACTAGAAAATAGCCTGCGTCCATGGAACCTTGTTCACAATGTTTTAAAGAAAAATTTTCGAACAAGTATATCATACCGAAATTATATTTTTTTATTGAGGAATACTCTTGCAGGCTCTTTTCCTTTTCGAAGCATGCCGTCTTATAAGATATTTCTGCAGAATAAAAAAAATATCGTTGCTAGTACTTTAGTAAACGCCTCTAAACCCTCACTATGGGCCTTTCATTTTTTATAATTTTTTCGCTATTATAGGAAATTCATTACAGAAACTCATCAAATAAAAAACTATCATATGATCTCTCAAAGATATTTAATTTGTCTTAGAACTACTCATCAATGATCAGAAAAATATTTTTTTAAAAGAAACATTGAGTTCAATAACTTTTATTTTGAAAACAGAGGAGGCTCTTTATTAGGCAAAGACTTTAAAAAACTTGTTCGGCATTATAATAAATGCAACAAAAGTTAAAAATACAAATCTTTAGTTTGAGATTCATCCTAATTATTTTAAATGAATTATATAGAAATATTTGTTTGCGCAGTGCTCAACAGTAGTCATTAGGATGACCAATAAGTTAATTGAACCCAAGTAACAAATAATTGTTAGTTCATTTTGATGAAGTTTATAGAACCTCAAAGTATAGTCTTCAGTTCGAACATTGTAGGCTAAAAAGATTCACAGTAGGGTCAGCACGGAAGGATAGGTTACAAAGCGTGAAGGTAGGATCATCAGTTATAAAAATGTAGGCTCTAAAGATTCAAAGTAAATTCAGAGAGGTGCTACAGCGTCAAAGTAGGTTCTTAAATATGAAGACTGTAGCATCTAAAGATTAAAAGTAGGGCCTATAGATTGAAATGGAGTCAAAGTAGGCTCCAATGTTTCATTATGTAGGAGTTAAAAGTTTAAAGCAGGTGCTATAAGGTTTAAATAGCATCAAAACAGGTTCTAATCAGGAGATGCAGGTTCAAAGTAGGGTCCAAATTTCGACTCTGGTGTTATTTTCTCTAGTGAACTAGTGAATTGGATTCTGGAATGGTATACATTAAAGACCTCTAATAGATCATCAACTTTTTCCTCCGGAACGCGTGTAAAGATATCATCGACGCGTATGTATCTAGAGAAAAAAAATGTTATTAGAAGGAAAATTTTTTAGCACATGTTGTTTAGCACATCATCAGAAGTTGTTTTTAATAACCTGGAGTCGCTTGCAATATTTAAAATGAAATTTAATTGACGAAAGCCTTGTTGGCACATGCTGTAGGGATTAGAATATTATTTTACACGAAATGAAACCAAAGCGCAAAGCTAGTTCGATGAACAGTGGTTGCGAGATCCAATTGGAACGGTCACAAAGTCACGATATACACAGCTGGAAACGAGCAATTGGATGCCAAGAGAATTTTCGCTCGTAACCAAGAAACTGGAAGGAGTAATTGGTCACAGGAAAAACTCCTGGTAAAATGGGAGAGAATTTTCATTGGAGATGCTCTGGGGCGATCACTGGTAAAACCCAACGATTTTGGATGCTGAAGAAAATCGTGTACTCACTTAACTGGAAGTCGCGTCTCTAACTTTAAGGCGGATTTGACGATCTTTGCTACTGAGAAAATCTACTTAAATGGATTCGAATAGAGCAAAGTAATCTCGAAAGCTACGATCCATAGTCCATCGAATGAGAAAATGTGGAAATTATCATCTTCATCACAGGCAATTGTCGCAACCAATTAGACCAGTGGGCCATTTTTAATGATCGCAGTGCGATGACACTTAGACCATTTTGGCTAGAAGGTATTTACGGGAATGCCTATTTTGATTTGTGTTGTGAAACATTAGCGAACTGACGAATGATGGATAAATTTTGGACTTCCATAAGTATTTTTGTAAAAGGGTTACAATTTAAGCTTGATTGAATTCGGATAAAGGTTATACAAAAGAGGGGTAGCGCATTTTTACAAATCGATTATCATTTCATGGATAACAGGATTAAATGATTGAAGTTTTTTTTTATGAATGCGATAACCCATGCCGATTTTGCATTGTCGCGTGTAAAGCCCGGTATTGATGGGATGAAGGAGAAAAAGTCATTTGACATGGCTCATCAGCAATTTTTGTTTTTTCTCTGAAAATAAATTTATCATGTTTTTTACACTCACTTCTGACTTGAGTGTCTAAATTTAGATTTTCGTGTGATATTTTAAACATTGATTGCAAATCAGTAACCAATTATTAATTTTTTATCTGCCATATGATCAGGATTTTGAAACACTTTGCTGAGTTGAATAATCTAAAATGGTAATATCTGAGTTTGAGATTTATGATTGTTTAACTATGACACTTCGATGCTATGCTGATAACAGCCATTGTAATTATTCGAATTTAAAGGTATAAGATATGAATCTAAAATTGGTTATTTACGTTCGCCAACGGGATTCTGATGCGTAATATTTGTTAACATTTTGATAAGAAAAAAATATCTCGTAAAGGATGCTAAACGATGATAACACGATTTTGTGTGCCTTTTTTCCAAGAAAAATGCATTTTGTAAATGAAGTCAAAAATGTTCCACAATTGCGTTACTTCACTAAACATTTTATAATTATAGGTATCTAATTAATTAGAACTAAAAAATTAAGATATCATTTAGAATTACTTGAAAAACTTAAATTTCACTATTTTTGTTGACATTCCCGTAAAACCAATATTCAAAAAAGATATTCGCACTGTTTTTTGCTTGGTGGCGATTCACTACGGCGAATCATTCACAGGCTGTAACCGACTTATACTCAATAAAATGAAATATTCGAATTACGCTTTTACTATTTTTAATACATTTTTAACATTTTAAATTCATAAATCTTGTTTGTCTTTTCACAGAAACATCATCAGGTATGCCGCCCAAAGAAATGGACTTTCTAACAAATTTTGGAATGAAAAGTGAACCGACGAATCAAGGTAACCCTAGCATCAATTAAAATTGATAACAGATGTGTTAAATTATAAACAGTTTCAAACTGTTGATAATCTCTTGAATTAGAAATAGCCTACATACATGGAACCTTGTTCAGAATGTTTTAAAGAAAAATTTTCGAAAAATCCAATTGAAGCAAGAAACTGGCAGGCGCAATCGGTCGCAGGAAAAACTCCTGTGACGATTAAAGAGGCTTTTCATTGTAGATTCTCTGGGGTGACCGCTGGTTTTCAACAAAAAAATATTTTATTTTCAAATAGAAAACAGTTGCGTTCAACGGAAAAATACCTTCACCTGCCCGGGAATGAATGTGATAATCCCTTTCTGCCCTTCTGCATGAAATCCTGCGATTCCTATTGACTAATTGAAGTTAGGTTCTTCTATCTTCGGAAGAGAAAAATATGCCGAAAGAGAAAATTAATATTCGGCAAAAATATCCGGAAGATAATACACAATCAAAACTTGAGCACCTGTTCCTTGTTTCAGATTTCAGTTCACAGTTGGAGTATCAATCTGATGGCGCCCCTATTCCAAGCCTTTCTCCTGGTGAATCTTCTCATTCTCCGATCATACATAATTCTCGTGAAAGGTCTCTTCATGCTGCTACACTGAATCCTGCGGGTTCTCCGTGCAGGCCTCCTCCTCCTGCCGAATCTTTGCCACGTGCCAGGTCCATATCTCCTCCTGCCCGTGGCCGTCCTATACGACTACGCAGATTGCTACCTGGACAACTTGAATCTGTTCGACTTATTCCCCGCACGAATCCGAACAGGCAATTCGAATTGCGAACATACGCTTTTCCTTCGGGTAAACCAATTCATTTGAGAGGAAGACATAAAGACCGTCCAGCCATGCCAACCGAAGAACAAATAGTTTTATTAACGTCCAATGGTGACATCTTCGCAATATTGTCGCAAGATAAGAAATATCTTCGTGGAATGTATGCAATGAGAAATCTTTATCGGCTTCAACATAGCACTGAAAAACGGGTAAAAATGAACATGTACAGCGGCGCAATCGAAGATATGACTGCAGGAGAAATCCAAGAAGCTCCATTAGGCACTCCTGCACTAATCACATCGAATTTTCGAATAATATCTGTAAACAACACGCCTTCACACCGTCAACGTAATAAAAAAAAAAAGTAAACCCAAAATATAATTTTGTTTCGATCCAAAATAGGATCAAAATGTTACAAGTAAATGATAATTACAATAAAAAGTTCATGTATTATTGTTACCAAAGCTTAAATTTTTTGTCAATTCCCCAGTCTCGTATGAAAATATTTCATGAGGAAAATTATGAATATTGCTGTCGCTGTCCATAGGATCAAAAGTATTCGTTTTTCTTGACTTTTCCCGATGCATTGTTGGATTATCCCATTCATTAGTGGGTAATTTTAAGAACTATCATTATTGAGGAATCACAGTCGTTCTCCTATCCTAGTTGTAGTTTAGATGCAGTTTTCGAGATTTAGTATTGTAGTCTAATGACACGTTTTTCTCAAAAGCATTTCCGCACTGAAATTACCAATTTGTAGACAAACTTCATATAAATTTGTATATAAAATTAATAGTCAAAATTACCACTTTTAAAATAACTGACTCAAAATTTAAAAAATACACATTACCCGGACCCTTTTTCAACAAGATGCATACCATGGGGGTTTTCGGTTTGCTGAATCCGATTTAGAATCAAAATTTTCAATTTTCAATTAGCTAACCTTAAATTTCAAAAATGCACAATACCTGGAGTTTTAGCCAAGATGCTCAAAATTCTAGATTGTAATACTCTAGATTGTAATAATCCGAATGATGTGGGGGGATGGACAACATTCAAAACCCTGAAAACCACTCTATTGCAATTATAAAAAGTTTTAATAAAAACTACAAGGCACCAAAGTTTGTAATTTTTCTTTTTCTTTAATCAACAAATTTTCATTAATAGTGCCTCTAATAAAAGTGGGGAAAATAAACGCCGATGAAAAACCACGAGAATTTCACTATTTTGTTAAAAATATGTCTTGGCTTTGGTTGAAAATAATTTTTTGTAATAAAAGTTCACCTATTTTGTTTTTGTTTGAAAGTTGAACTGTTCAAAGTTCAAACTGTTTTGCTGAAAATCAATGTGTTCACTGAAGAAAATCAAAGAAAAAACCATTTTTTCACGAGAAAACGGCAGATTGTTACCAGCTACACACGACCAGCTTTTTTATTTTTAGAAATGATGAATCTATGCTGAAAAGATATTGTTTTATAAATTAGTTTTCTTTCTTTGATGCAGTATTTCGTATGTTAAAATGCTGCCTAAAAGGATTAAAGAAAAATATTTCTTAAGTTTTTGAAATCAGTGTGACATATTATACATATTTTTCACAATAAGCGCTTCGATAACCTATCGTCATAGACGAATTTCAGTTACATAAAATTCTTTCCCAAAGATTATTTATTAATTTGTGATTTCATATTCACTCTTGACACATTGTTAAATTCTCAGAGCTCCTTGAGGTAGAATAATATAACTGCATATGTTTATATCAAGCATAAATTATCTGCGTATCTCAAGGTAAAATAATTATACATGTAGCGAGAGTTTAACTTTCACCAAATTGATAAGGTGATGCTAGTTAAAATTTGTAATATCACCAAGCCCCAGCGAAAATCCATATACGCGGTTTAGATTTTGAAAAAATGAGGGCCCTTTATACTCTGGTCTTAACCCTAGGCGTTATTCTTAATTCTATTGGTATGTAAAAAAATAAATTTATATCATTTTTGTATATTTTTTACAGTAAGTATATTGTAACATCTGGTATATGCTAATGAGTGTAAAATACTTTCTATAGTCGATACCATATCTCTCTGTTCGCGCCTCCCTTTTGTGCAGCGATTCGAAATTGCTCTAAAGACTCCTCTTCGATATCCGGACTACTGCCATGCTAACGAAAGCATGCATATGCTCTCTTTCTCTCTCTCTCTTTCTGCATTATCATACTATGCGATCTCCTCAAAACTCATAATGATTCCTCACGAAAAATTTCAAAGTTAATCCATCTAAGTTTGACCGTGTCCTCGCGCATGCCAAACTACAAGCCCGGCACCCGTTTCGCATTACTTCAAATCTGCAGCTTATATTACCATTACGTCCTTCGACATCCTCGTTTGGCTTGATCAGCTACCACTGACATTTTAGAGGTTCCTTGACAGGGCAGCCTTCCTGATTGCCAAGCATCTCTTCGTCGTCGCCAGATAGTCGGTCCAGGGCTCTCCTTCCTTTGCGGCGCAGAGGTAACACTGTGGCGTGCTGGCACACTCCGTAGCTCTGTGGCCACTTTTGCCGTAACTTCAGGAGGCTCTGGCCCGATCAGGAGCCTCGTATCTCGCTGTCAAGTGGCCTTAGCCTTGACAGCGGAAGCATCGTCTGACCTTCGCCTTTTTCTGGACTATACAAGATACCCATTCAACGTTGCGGTGTCTTGTGCGCAGGAGTCTTGCTGCCATCTAACCTAAAACTGAAGTTTCAGGTTATGTTGTTATCACATATATTCTCTACGATGCCTGTGATTGGCCAGCGTGCCCCATCGTGGGGACTGGTCGACCTTGATTAGCCAATCAAGTCTTTTTTTTCAACCCAGGAGGACGAAAAGCCAAATCGGATTGGTATTATATCCATTGTCCCTATTGATGTTATTAGGGTGTTTTAAGATTTTTATTGCTTCTCTATGTTTTCCGAGAAAAATATTGTGTGTTTTTGCATGACGGTTGTTTCGTCAAATAAAATGCTATGCCCTGTTTCGATATGATGCTCAGCTAATTATAATTGTGTGCAATGTTTTATCCTGACTTTACTCTCATGTTTTTTAACACGTTGACTCACCGCCCTCCCGGTTTCTTGAATATAGACTTTGCCAGAAGAACAAGGGATTTTATACATTCCCGGATCACTGATAATCTATTCATTATCACTGTTGTGTTGCCTTTGTCTGCAGGTAATATTATGATGTCTTTATTCTGGTTCAGTTCTTTAATTGCTGTTTTTTTCTTGTTTTATTAAGTTCTTGGAGGGAAATTGGGCTTAACAGCGGAACAATATCTGAATTAATACCTACTAATCCGATCTCTTCAAAACTTGACGCACTCCCGCAAATCCATAAGAACGACATTCCACTCAGACCGATCGTCAGCACAATAAACTCACCAACTTACAACCTAGCACGCATATAAAATCCCTTGCTCTTGTGGCAAAGTCTATATTGGAGAAACCGGGAGAGCGGGGAGCCAACGTTTAACGGAACATGCGAGCAAAGTGAGGCTAAAACATTTTACGCAATCAGCACTAGCTGAGCATCATATCGAAACAGGACATAGCATTTTATTTGACAAAACAACCGTCATCGCAAAAACGTACAATATTTTTCCCAGAAAACATAGGGAAGCAATCGACATCTTAAAACACCCTAATAATATCAATAGGGACAATGGATAAAATACCAATCCGATTTGGCTTTCCGTCCTCCCGGGTTTTTAAAAAACGACTTGATGGGCCAATCAAAGTCGAACAGTCACCACGATGGGGCGCTCTGGCCAATCACAGTCATCGTAGAGAATATATATAAGAACAGAATAACCTGTAACTTCAGTTTCAGCTTAGCCTTGAAAAAAATTAACTTATCATTTAGAATTACATGGAAAACTTTAATTTCACTATTTATGTTGATATTTACATATAACTAACATTCAAAAAAGATACTTGCACGTTTTTTGCTTGGCGACGATTCACGATAGCGAATCATTTATAGGCTTCAACCGACTTATACTAAATAAAATGGAATAATCGAATTACACTTTTACTATTTTTATGTGACTCCGGTGCATTAACGCGTTTTTATGCGACAGCGTAGAGTATCGTAATGTTGTACATTACGATACTGCGGACGATCACTCTTCACATTACACTCCGCTATATCGTAATGTACTACATTACGATACTGTGCGCTGTCGCAACAAAACTTGTAAATGCACCTTCGCCACATAAAATAATATATGCGCCAATGAGCACAATTCGGGACTTCACGTGACTCGCTTACAATGCTCGTAGGACTTATCTCGCCTCGGCTTCGCCTCGGCTTCGATCGTCCTGCGAGCATTGCCGCTCGTCGCGTAAAGACCCTCATTATGCGCCTCGGCGCATAATATACTATTAATACATATTTAGCATTTTAAATTCATAAATCTTTTTTGTCTTTTCACAGAAATATCAAGAGGCATGCCGCCCAAAGAAAGGGATTTTCTGACAAATTTTGGAAAGACAAGTGAACCTACGAAAGAAGGTAACCCTAGCCTAAATAAAACTTGATAATAGATGTAGTAAATTATAAACAGTATTAAACTATCAATAATCTCTTGAACTAGAAAATGTGCCACAAGCATGGAACCTTCTTCACAATGTTTTAAAGAAAAATTTTCATATTTTTTTATTCATTTTTCCGCTATTATAAGAAATACATTGAAGAAAATCATTAGATAGAAAACTATTGTACGCTCTCTCAAAGATATTAAATATTCCTTAGAACTGTTCATAACTGATTAGAAAAAAAAATTCTCTAAAGAATCATTGAGTTCAAAAACTTGTAGTTTGAAGGCAGGTGAGGCTCACCCTACAACTTGGTACGAGACTGCCTCAAATTAATTGGCCGAGATTTCGTAAACAAGAGAAAAGTGATTGGATATCTTAATTGGTTAATCCGCGTGGTAGAATTCGAGGATTTGTGAAGTTTAGGTAGGGTTCGAATCCTAATCGAGTCTGATTTTTCTAAGTTTTTAAGTAGCCTAGTGTGCGAATTGTATAATAATAATTATAAAAAATTAAGATTATATCATAATAATTTTAAAAACAACTTTTTTTTCTTTGAGAAATTGTGTTATGAATTTTCAGCGACTTTGCTTAGAATTTGGATTTCTTTTTTAAGGAAATATACAGCCCTTGCGTACCAAATTTTCAGTGACTGTACCTTAGTTTTCCAAATTTTATCTTTGAGATTATGTAGGATCATATAACATCTCATGAGATACATGTGTGATACATATTACCAGCTATTTATAAACAAAAAATTAAATATTTAAAAAATGGGGTTTAGATAAAATCTACTTTCAATCATTTTTAGAAAACCGCCCCAATTTTGTTATTTATAAAAGTTAAAAAATTTGTTCAGGATCGAATTAAAGACCAAGTATTCTTAGGTCAAACTGAAAAATGAAATCCTAGATACGAACGCTCATCCAGAAAACTTTCTATCTATTTTTGAGAATTCGTAGGTTAATCTTTGAATGATTGTAACAAATCCAGAAACAAAATTTTGATCAAACTGTAAAATATGTCTTCCATTAGTTTCACCACAAAACCCTATATCCAAATACCACTCAGTGAACAAGCAAGACGAATTGGCAACAAGATAGTTTAATTTTCAACCTAAAAGGAGTTTTAGCCGTCAAGAAGGTAGAAGAATTTCAACCAAATGGTTGAATTTTCAGCAAGAAAGGTGCATTTTCCTCAAAGCAATTGCATTCCTAATCTGAAAATATGGATTTCTAACAAAGAAAAGTTAACCCGGAAACAAATATTCAAACTCGGGATCATTTTATGAACACTTTGTTTCCTTATTATGATTAGGTAGCAAAAGCGTTTATTTTCTTTATACAGTAAGAATGATTAATTCTTCATTAAAAATTTGTATCATTACTATATATCAATTAAACCGTTTTTAATAAAGGTGTCTTTTCTATTCTTTGATCAACTCTGAATCATGTTAATGAAAAAACTTTTGCTTTAAAGAAAAATTTAAAAAATATTATTAATGACGAAATTTTCAAGGAAATAGACACATTTTCTACCAATAAGATGAAATTTCAATGTAAATGAAATTTGGCAAAAATATTCGGAACAGAAAACATAAGACAAATTTAACCACCTATTTCTTGTTGCAGATATCAGTTCACAGTTCGAGAATCAACCTGACGGCGCCTCTATTCCTGGCTCTTATCCTGGTGAATCTTCTCATTGTTCTCCGTTCAGATCTCCTCCTCCGGCCGAGTCTTTTCCTCGTGCCAGGTCCAGATCTCCTCCTGCCAGTGGCCATCCTATACGCCTACGTACATTGCAGCCTGAACAACTCAGATCTGTTCGACTTATTCCCTACACGAATCCGAGCAGGCAACTCGAATTGCGAAAATACGCTTTTCCTTCGGATAAACCAATATTTTTAAGAGGACTACTTAAAGAACGTCCGTCCATGCCAATCGAAGAACAAATGGTATTATCAACGTCCAGTGGTGACATATTTGCATTACTGCAGAAAGATAAGAATTGTCTTCGTGGGGTGTATACAAGGAGATATATCGAGCAATCTCAATATTCCTCCGAAAGACGAGTGAAAATAAATATGTACAGCGGCGCAATCGAAGATATGACTCCAAGAGAAATCGAGGAAACTCCATTAGGCACTTGTGCACCAATCTCTATGAATTTTCGAATAATATTTGTAAACGACACGCCTTCACACCATTAATGTAATTGAAAGGAAAAATTAAATCCGAAATTTTTTTTTCGATCCGAAGTAAAATCAAAATGTTAGAACTAAATGGTAATTAGAATAAAAAGTTCATGTATAATTGTTATCAAAGCTTAAATCTTTCGTCAATGCCCCAGTCTCGTGTGAAAATATTTAACGAGGAAACTGAATTTGAAGGCCACTTCTTAAATTTTGTACAACTTCAAATTGTAAGCCTGGAAAATTGATGATTAATAGACAATAGAAATAATAGTTGTAAAAATCATTGAACCTAGCAACATTTGAGGCCTCCACACGTGGTTCATGATATATCAACATACGATTGTCCACTTGAGGAAAAGTTTAAGATCGAGTACTGTTAAATTGAGAATTTGACTCAATCCTGTAAGGGTGAGGGGAGGGGAGGATAGCTGGGCTTTTCTCAGAATTCCTAAGCTGCTTGGCTGTCTCTTTCCCCCTTTGTTACTCCTGACCTCGGTCTCTTTGTTGGACCCTCTCGCTCCCTCTCTTTGGGAGGATGCTTGAACCCCTTCTCGAGCTAATTGCGCCTGGCGCGGGACGGCCAGTAGTCCTTCAGCCTTCGATCTGTGTCGACTTCTGAGAGTCTCCGTTTTTGATCGCAAGAAGGGATCGCGAACGCGATGCCAAAGAGTTGCTGTAGTTGTACCTTATTATTAATGTGTGTGACTAGTTTTCTCATCATGACCAAGTGTTAATCCACCTCGGCATTGAGCATTAAGTTTCTTACTGATTGAGACTTCATTCTTGTATTGTGTGGGTGCTTCCGGACAAGTCTGTTCTCGTCCAAGAGGTTATGGCAAATCTCTCCCTTGCCAGGCTCTGAGTACACCCACTAGCCTGCAAGGTAACCTCGTGGACCATCTCCGGAAGCTTCTCTATCGATGGAGTCTCGCTCTTTAAGGAGTGTGTGGGCGCTTCTGGACAAGTAAGTTCTCGTCCGCGAGGTTATGGCAAATCTCTCCCTGGCCAGGCTCTGAGTGAACCCGCAAGCCTGCCAGGTAACCTCGTGGACCCTTCCAGAAGCTTCTCTATCGGCGGAGTCTCGCATTTCCAGGAGGTCTCTCTCTATCGTTTTTTCTCTTACTGGATTGTTTCTCTGCCAAAGAGCATTTGTGTACAAACGGATTAAACGATAAACCCTCAGTTGCGTTTCTCACTTTTTGTTGAATAAGACCAAGTAAATAAGGTCTAACCTTGGCTTTAGACTCCTTCAAATGCAAAGTTTACCTTTTTTGTAAACTGTTTGTAGTTAAGTTTTAAGTACAAGTTCTGTGACAATTTGTTAAAAGTTTGAGTTGGTGATGTTCTTGTGACTTGGTTAAGCTATTAATAAACATGGTTTTCTGTGAATCGGTGTCTAAGTACTTATTTGAAGTCGTTCGCCCCCACCCGTAACTTCAGTCAATAAAGGTTTGAACAAGTACATCCTTTCGACAAAAGATGCCGGATTTTTGTTTTTCTCCTGGCATATTTCATCGTTAACGTTATTTCTTAATCGGCGGGATACTAAAGAAATTCAACGAATTCAAAATTTCAAAAATTCTGGGTCAATTCGAACATGCTTAAAAATTAATTTCCAGAAAAATATACCGTGATAGAAAATGAAATTAGGCGCCTATTGAGGACGTAACGTTATTTCGTCGAAGAGAGTACGTTATTTCGGTTATTAAATAATTAAATAAATGTATGTTGCTTTAGATTGGAGTTCCAATGGCAACCGTATTTTTGGTGTTCCTCGTTCCGAAACTTCTGATTCTCCTGACAAACACCATTCTCCGGTCAGGTCTTCTTCTACTGTCAAACCATCACTTTGTGCCAGGTGGGTCTCCACCTAATAGACATTCTTCTTTACGTATTCTTGGATGTCATCTTGAGCAACCTGAATTTGTTCGGCCTATTTGCAGAACAAATCCGAACCGGCTATCCGAAATTTGAAGATACACCTGTCCTCGCGATACACCAATTCAATTGAGAGGAGAACATTGATGTGCCCATGCCAAATGGAGAAAAATTGTATTATCAACGTCCAATGATTACGTTTGTGCAACATTGGAGAAAAATAATACGACTCTTCCTGAAATGTATAGAAATAAGTAATCACACGAATAGAAAACTAAAAAACGGGTGAAAATAAATATAGGCGCGGTTGAAGATACGACCACACAAGAAATCCGCGAATCTCCAAAAAGCTGCTGTTCACCAATCTCTAAGAGTTTTAAAATAGTAACAGCAACTGACTTTCTACCACATAATCAATGTTATTTAAGAAGAAATTAAACTAAAATTTAATATTGTTTGTGAACCGAAGTTGGCTCCAAATGTTACAAGTCACTGGTATAATTCCAATGAAAAGATGACTTGTTATCGTTCTCAAGGCTTCAGTTTTTCGTCAATGTCCCAGTCTTTTTTTATGGAAACACCCGGGTAAAAATATTTCAAATTTAGTTGTACTTCATTTGGCTTGAATTCGACTACAAGGCGGCTATGTTTGTCTCACGGATGGGGGTAAAATTCATGTCGATTACATTACCAATTTGTGGTTTGATCAAAATAGCAAAAATTTAGGTTTGTAAATTTTATTCTCCATTATAATCTCACCTCCATCAAGTGTAGATCCCACCGGTAGGGCTTGTCAATTACAGGGAACATTTATAGATAGGCTGATACCTTCCAGTTGACATCTATTGAAGATTAAAATTTTACAAACAGGGAAACTGGTAATTTTGCAATAAACGATTTGGAACTTGAAAAATTGCAACCCCCGGGGCCTCAAAATCTACTAATAACTAAAATTTCCCATAATAAGATTAAAATTGTCATTTTCTATAAGCAACTATCTAAATAATATTAATATTCTTTAAAATTTAACGCAAATTAGCGACGAACCTCGGATTGCTCGGGAGCCTTTTACGATAATGTTGCCGTTGTCTTATGTTGGATTTTAAGACATAAAATAAAGTCTTGTTCGAGTTTAGGGGCGACTCTTAGAAATCGTCTTAATCATGTCCTGGCTACATCTTAATTAGGGGATTATTGAAGACCTAGCCAAGTCGAATTATTTGTGCTTGTGCAGATAAAAAAGATTGCTTTTTATTCTCTCACAAAAATATTTTACCATGAAAATGATTAAACGCTTGTGATGATTTTTCTACAATGGGTAATCCACGTATTAGTGAAGGTGTTTTTCTAATAATTTTCATTCTTCATGTCGTGAAGAATGGCGGTGCTAAGAAACCGAAAATCGCAGAAAAAACCACAGAAACCACCCTTTCTTGAAAATTACTAAAATATATAAAAAACCAACTGCTCAATCGTAATTCTTCGGAAAATAGTAGTGGTAAGAAGCACATCAAAAACCACATAGAATTTATCTTCTTTCTGAATTGAACTTTGTTTGAACTAGAGTTCAAGATTCATAATTTCAATTGAACTGTTTTGCTGAAAATTAATGTGTCCTTCGAACAAAATTAATGACAAACTGTTTTCACCTGAAACGGCAGGTTTTTGAAGTTTTTAATGGAAATTTTTATTACCAGTTACACAATATGTCATTATAATGCATTTTATTTGGCACGATTACAGTAAAAAACGTTTTTTTCAGAAACGATGAATCTATGCTAAAAATATATTGTTTCATAGATTACTTTTCTTTGATTGATGTAGTAATTTTCAGATAACCTGTAATCATAGACAAAGTTTAATTACATAAAGTCTTGCCCGAAAATTATTTGTCAATGTGTGATTTTATATTAACTATTGACACATTTTTTAATTCTGTGAGCTCTTCAGGGTAGAATAATAAGAGTACATATGTTGACTTCAAACATGAATTATCTGCGTTTCTCAAGGTAAAATAATTATACACGTAGTGAGAGTTTAATTGCGACTCAATTGATAAGGTGATACTAGTCACAATTTTTAATCTCACCAAGCCCCAGTAAAAATTCATATACGCGATTTATATTTTGAAAAAATGAGGGCCTGCTATACTCTGATCTTAATCCTAGACGTTATTCTCAATTCTATTGGTATGTAAAAAAATATATTACAGTCATTTTTGTATATTTTTAATAGTAAGTATATTTCAGCATCTAGTATGCGCTAATGAGTGTAAAATACTACGTAAAATTTATAATAATAAACACTTATTATTATTGATATCATTTTTTTGCTACTTGAGTATAATAATTAAACGAATTTTTATGAATGATCTTAATCAGCATTTTACTCGTTTAGCAATGAAAATATTATACATCAGAAGATTCAATTTTATGTAATTAAGTGTATGAATCTATTTTCGTCAAATAGAACTTATCACTTGCAGATAAGTTTTTTTAAGTGAAATAGCTTATGACATGTTAGTGAATTGAAAAAAACGACTTTCTATTGTCTATACCATCTCTCTCTGTTCGCGTCTCCCTTTCGTGCTGCGATTCGAAATTGCTCTAAGGACTTCTCTTAGATATCCCCACTATTGCCACGTGAACCAAATCCTGTATATGCTCTCTTCTTCTCTTTCTCTCTATGCATGCTCTTACTATGTAATCTCCTCAAAACTCATAATGATTCCTCACTAAAAATTTCAAAATTAATCCATCAATGTTTGACTTCTGCCGTGTGACCCCACTGCCACACCCTGTTTTTTTAAGACGATTGAAAGGCATCAATGCACTGAGTTAGGGGCCCGGCCTCCAAAACGGCAATACTGACTAAAACCGTTTCCTCATGCATGCCAAACTACAACCCTGGAACCACTTTCGCATTACTTGAAATCTGCAGCTTATATTACCATCAGGCACACTGCCTAGCTCTGTGGTCCTTTTTGCTGTAACTTCAGCAAGCTCTGGTCCGGTCTGGACCCTCGTAACTCGCTGCAAAGTGCCCTTGGCCTTGACAGCGGTAGCATCTTGTGACCTTCGCCTTTTTTTGGACAATACAGGATACCCATCCAACGTTGCGGTGTCCTATTTGCAGCAGTCTCGCCGCCAGCTCAATTGTCATCTTCTGCGTAGGTCTTCAGACACCCTCTGAAGGTTTTCGTGATTTTCACTGTAAGCTCGTCTGTCATTGATTCGTTTAAGTGCCTCCTTGCGGCTCAACGTAGGCTCCCTTGTCCTCTTCCCATAGACGGGAACGACGGAACAAGATGGGTACAAGAGTTTTTCCGGCATCTTTAACAACCTGCACCCCCTTACTGGCTACCTCACCAAGCCCTTCCTACCTCCTTATCATGTCACTTATCGGCCAATCGTATCCCTCATGTAGTATTAGGGGTTTTCGTGGTTGTTAGCCATGCGGTCCGATCTACTCTGCAACGAAATCTTGATATTTTGCGCTTCTTGTATGCCGTCCCGAATTGGGAGGAGTATATTCTTCCTAGTTCCACTAGAGGCCTCCATCTGGTGCGAACCTCGTTCAACTGTTTCAAATCCTCGCGCATCCAGTCCAATGTCCCTGAAACCGGTCTCTAGTCGCCCGAGTGCCCAACTCATCCAGGCAACTCCATTCCTCCTTCACCACATCTAGCTCAACTCCAAACTGCTCATATCCACTTCGGTTTTATTCTATCTGTCCCAAATGCGGCCGTAAGGTTTGGATACTCTGGAAGGCGAGCTGGTAACTTGGATACACCTTATGTAACACTACACCCCGGTGACGTGACGGGGACCGTTTTACGCGACTACTTATTTAGTTGTTTAACAGTGTTCAGCAGGAACCCTCTGTACAGGGTCCCTCTATCCGCAATCCCAGGGAGCAACCGGTGCCATGTCAAAAGCCCCAGCCAGGACTTTCTATAAGTTATATTGGCGGAGGTGGCGTAACCGATTTATAAGTTTAATAATACCCTTCCATGATTGTGTAAATAAGGTTGAATCATTTATAGGCTGTAACCGACTTATACTACATAAAATGGAATAATCGAATTACGCTTTTACTATTTTTGATACACTTTTAACATTTGAAATTCATAAATCTTTTTTGCTTTTCACAGAAATAGCATCAGGTGTGCCGCCCAAAGAAAGGGATTTTCTGACAAATTTTGGAAAGACAAGTGAACCTGCGGATCAAGGTAACCCTTGCCTAAATAAAAATTGATAATAGAAGCATGCCGTCTTCTAAGATATTTATGTATAATAAAAAAATAATTGTAATTAGTACTTCAGTAAGCGCATCCAAATCCTCAGTATAAGCCTTTAATTTTGTCTATGTTCTCCTACCGGGGCTTTAGTGTTTCGGAACCCACTTAAATTGTAGGTCCCCTCAGAAGAGGCTGGTTACATATTAAGATAGAGGCCCTATGTTGAGGGGACTAGCTTCTGGGGTCGAAGTCGATTGTGAGAAAACTCGAAAATGACTCAGCGATTACCTTGCGCTTGAGGCACATACAGGGGACAGTGCTTCGAATCTGTGCATCTAACTGATGACCTCAGAGGGATCGCTCCGTCCAACTTAGCCTGGCCATATTCTTCCTACGGCCTGATAGGGAGGCTATCGAAAGGCAGAGTGGGTGAGGATCACCTTTCCGTACAAAGTAGGATGTTACTTACTGTGTGATGTGGTACGCCCGGCACCTGAGAGGTATATTTCCAGAACGTTGGAACAACGAAACCCACCGAGATCCAAAAACACTCGGCGATGATGGCCGGATTCGGAGCGCTGTCTTGAGAATAAACACGGGTGTGGCAAAATAGACTGGATTTACCATCAAGGTGACTGCAAGCCATGCTCCAAACCGCTTTTAAATCCAAGTTTCAGTGTATATGCAAATGAGATTTTGTCTTATTTATTAAACATTCAATCTAAATTGCTATTTTTTATTCAAACTAAATTCAGTTTCTTCCAAAATGAATACAAGTTCAATCTGAATTTCTTCCGGCCTAATCCAAGGTGCGTGGGTTGAAAAAAGTAGGATTAGAAAATTGTCGATATTGATGCAGAATTCGTACGATCCGTGCAAGCGGTAAATCTGAAGATATTACAACCTAGAGGTAGGTTCGGCAAGAATGCGATCTGTTGAAACAAAATTGAATGTACTCCTGAAGGAAATGCGTAACTTGTGGCGTTATATATTTTGTAATACTGTCACAGAATATAAAAAATGAGGTTGTTTCCATAACAGATTTTAAATCCTCTTAATTGATCTATTCTCAAAAAGAAAAATTTATTCTTACGAAATAGTTTAATGATTAATATTAGGGCGTATCGAAAATACAAAATGTCATCCTTTTCTTTTCCGGGGGACTGAAAAGTTTCTAGTGGGTGACATAATGATATCCTGGAAGTTTTAACAAAATAAAAATTTATCTTAGTTCGCACAACGCATTTATAGGTCAATGTTACGGAAAAATGATTTTTTTTCATTATTTTCATGCAAATAATTTTTTTTCTGATTCAGTTGAACGTTGAATGGTTGTATACTGTGTTGTGATCTTGTGTTAGGGATTTTAAATTAAGTGTGTTACTCCTCTGTCATTTTTACGATTTTTCGGTATTTAAATTGAGTTCGCGAACTTAAGTTACTTTTTGATAAAGTTTGTACTACACCGACACTTATATGATTATTGTGTACAACTTTTACTGCTCGCCCGGATCACAAAAATAAATTATTTGCTTCAGAATGGCAACAAATATAATTTTTCGTGATTTTGACTTTTGACCGCATTGTGCGAACTGACAGAATCTTTTCTTTTAGCTCAAGCTTTTAGGAAGTTATTTTTGGCTCCCACAAAAAACTGTTCATAATGTTTCAATTAAGCAGTTGAATTTTGAACTAAAAAAAGATCAATTTGCAACCGAAAATGGAACAGTTGAATCCTCAGTTCAAAAAATTAATTTTAAACAAAAATATGAATTTTAATAAACTAGTCCAACTTTTATCGACGTATTAGAATTTTTAGCCAAAAAGATGAATTCTCATCAAGAAATGTAATAGTTCATTTTTCAACCAAAAAAGATTTTATTCTCAAATAAAAAACAGTTGCGTTCAACGAAAGATTACCTTCACCTGCTCCGAGAATGAATGTGATAATCCCTTTTTGTCCTCCTGCATGAAATCCTGCGATTCATACTGACCAAATGTTCTTCTCCCTTCGGAAGAGAAAAATATGCCGAAAGAGAAAATTAACATTCGGCAAAAATATCCGGAAGCCAATGCAGAAGCAAAATTTAAGCACCTGTTTCTTGTTGCAGATTTCAGTTCACAGTTCGAGAATCAACCTGATGGCGCCTCTACTCCTCGCTTTCATCCTGGTGGATCTGCTCCTTGTGCTGACATACATAATTATCCTGAAAGGCCTCTTCGTCCTGCTACACTGAATCCTGCGGGTTCTCCGTGCAGACCTCCTCCTCCTGCCGAGTCTCTTCCTCGTGCCAGGTCCAGGTCTCCTGCTGCCAGTGGCCGTCCCACACGCCGACGCCGAATGCAAACTGAACCACTTAATTCTGTTCGACTTATTCCCCGGACGAATCCAAACAAGCAATTCGAATTGCGAGCATACACTTTTCCTTCGGATAAACCAATTTATTTGAGAGGAAAACACAGAGACCGAATGCCCATGCCAACCGGAGAACAAGTAGTATTAATAGCGTCCAATGGTGACATCTTTGGAATATTGGAGAAAGATAAGAAATTTTTTCGTGGAATATATACAAGCAGATATCTCTATCATTTTCAATATCCCACTGAAAAGCGGGTGAAAATCAACATATACAATGGTTTAATCGAAGATATGACTCCAGGAGAAATCGCGGAAACTCCATTAGGCACTCCTTCACCAATCTCAAGGAATTTCGGAATAATATCTGTCAACGCCACGCCTTCACGCCACTAATGTAATTTAAAAAAAAAAGTAAACTCAAAACATAATTAATTTTTTTTCAATCCGAAGTAGGATCAAAATGTTACAACTAAATAGTAATTACAATAAAAAGTTCATGTATTGTTGTTATCAAAGTTTGAATCTTTCGTAAAATACTTTAAGATTTGTTATGACCTCCCAGCCCCCTAACCCAATATCTTACCAAGGTTTTATAAACTTTGGGAACGCACACAAATATAAATTCGCTTAATTAAATAAACGTAGAAAATTTTTACAGTTTCCTTAGGACCTAAAATGTTGCTAGGTCATATACATTTTGTATCGTCTGTATTTGAAAGTGTGTAAAACGACATTCCTTTTATTTATCACCGGCTTCAGAGTCTTCCTACCATTCCTCTCATCACAGATAAAAATTTTGATGAAAATTGATGATTTTAGGATTTCCTGGGAAATCATTATGGAGTCGGTGAAATAGCTTTCTGCTCATTAGCACGCATTGCGCAAAAAATATCTCGTCTACCTGTCTCATCTTTTGCATGAAGATGTGTTTCACGTGTCTAATGCGAGAAAAAGAAAGACTGACTGCGCTCAAAATACTGACTGAGACATTGCTAAGTGTCCGGCCGTCCGACTGTCTCTTCGTGCCAGATCCAGGTCTTCTCCTGACAGACATTCTTCTGTACGCGTTCTTAGATATAATCTTGAGCAACTTAAATTTGTGCGGCTCATTCCAAAAACAAATCTGAACCGATTATTCGAAATTTGAAGATACACCTTTCCTCGCGATACACCAATTCAATTGATAGGAGAACATATGTGCCTATGGCGAATGAAGGAAAAATGATATTATCGACGTCCAATGATGATGTTTTTGCAATATTGAAATTGCGCGAATCTCCATTAGGCTTTTCTGCACCGATCTCTAAGAGTTTTAAAATAGTAACAGTAAACGATATTCCACAACATCATCAATGTAATTAAAAAAAGACTTTTACTAAAATATAATATTTTTTGTGAATCGAAGTTGGCTTAAAATGTTACAAGTAACTGGTATAATTCCAATAAAAAGTTGATGTGTTATCTTTCTCAAGGTTTTTGTCTTTTGTCAACGACCCTGGCATTTTTTGGAAATACTTGAGTGCAAATATTTCGAATTTAGTTGTACTTCTTTTGACTTAAATTCGACTTCCAGACTGCTATGTCTCGCTCATGGCTGGGAGGTACGTATCATGTCGATTCTATCTTTTCTCAAGACAAGAAGTGATATTGTAAGTCTGGATAAATACACCAAATATATCTTAAAGAATATTACATTACCAATTCGTGGTTCTGGCCTTAACGGATCGGGGATGAGGCTGCGACACTGTCAGGATAAAAATAACAAAAATTTACGTTTGAAAATTTTATTTTTCATTATACTCTTACCTCCACGAAATGTAGACCCTACTGTTAGGCCTATCATTTACAGGAAATAGGTATAGAGAGGTTGGGACCTACCAGTTAACATTTACTAAAGATGAAAAAGTATAGCTTCGAATTTCCAACCGATGGTTCGGATTCGTGTGGAGAATAAGTCAATCAAATCTAAGTTGTTCAGGTTGCAATCCACGTGGGCAAATAGAACGGCCACTGGCAGGAGGAGACCTGGACCTGGCACGAGTAATAGACTTTTTAGGAGAATGATTTCTCGCTGGAAAATACGAAGTAGAAGAGCGACGAACACCAGGGATACAATCGCCATTAGGCAAAACTTCGAATTGTTTATTAATAATTTATTTATAATGGTATGAACAAATTATTGAACAACATAAAATTAATTTTAGACCTAGAAGATACATTTTCTATCGAAAAGGATGAATTTCTCACTACATAATTGAATGTTTACACAAACTATGATTTCCAAACGAAAAAATGCAATAGTTGATATTTCCAACAAAAAGGATTTCCAGTTTTAATCGAAGACGAATTTTGCTAAAAAACAATTTAATTTACAACCTGAAATTATAAATTGAAAAAAAAGTTTATTTTTAACCAATTAGTTTAATTTTTCACCAGAATAATTGGATGTCTAACTAAAAAAGGATGAATTTTCAACACAATAGATCAATTTTTAGCAAAATCGTTCAGTTTTCAATCAAAAAGATGAATCTCCAAACAAAACGGTTAATTTTCTATGAGAAGATTAATTTTGAATAAAATTCTTCAATTTTGACCAAATAGTTAAATTTTCTACCAAAATACTTCCATTACACTTAAGTGTAAAAGTGAGAAGAAAGGAAAGAGAGGACAGAATATTCCGACAGGTTATCTTAGGGATAACTTGGGTAATAAATAATATCAACTGGGATATCCTGGGATTTTTAATTAAAAAATTTAACTGTTTTGCTAAAAATTTCTCTTTCTAGTTTATAATTTTAATGATTTTAGTTGAGAATTAACTTTATCGTTAAAAATTCAACTTTTGTATACAATTTTTTCCTTTTTCGACTGGAAATTTAGCACTTTTGTTGAAAATTCGTCTTTTTTGTTAAATTAAACTAGTTTTATTTGGCATTAAAATCTTTTCAGCCTGATTGGTTGAGAGTCAAACTACTTTGGTAAATTTTTTTGTTTTGTTGAAGATGATTCTACTTGCTTGAAAGTTCATCCTTTTGGTTGAAAATTGAACTATTCGGTTGAAGATTCATCTTTTATTTTATTACTAGTAATGTGTGTATTACTGATATTATTTCACCTTAAGAAACTCAAATAATTTAATGACTCACTAGGATTCACATTAAAAATAAATATTGTCCTTCATGTAAGAAATAATAATAATAATTTATTTTCATGAGATCTGAAATCAAATAATTCTTACGAAATCCTTTCAATGCTTTAAATCTGTGAGAAAACTTGAAATTCTTCACAATCTCTTTCAGTTCTTTGAAATCCCGTGAAGGCATGAGAAATTCTTTATAATAATTGGGATTGAATCATTTTTAAAATCCTATATATTAGTAACATTGGTATTAATATAGGATATCAATAGAGCATTAAAATATTGTTCTGGAACCATCTTAAGTCTTAGAGAGAAAAAAGAACATTTTTTGTGAACAAATGTCGAAAGTATCCATTTTGGGGTTTTGAAGGTTAAATTTTGTGCTTGAGAAAAAAAATTACCACGAGCGCTTAGAGTGGACAACACGTGGGGTTGAAGATACAAAAAGATTATATAAATTGAGTTATCAGTTTCGACGAATTTAGTAATCACTTTTTTTATCTTGAATATGACGCTTGTGGAATGTAAATATCGGAGAAGGAGAAGCTTGACGCCTATAATATATGAGATAACGACCATAGGATATGTGTATTACATAATAAAATCAAGGACTCGAATATCCATCCGTTACATTTTTAATCTAATTCTTGAATAACACGTTCATCCTTTTTTCTAATTAGAAAATATGAGGATTGTTTATACTCTCGTAATATCCTTGGCGGTTGTCCTCAATTATCTGGGTAAATATAATAATGTACTTCATCTATAATATATATCTAGAATGTGTGTGATTTAATTTATATCCTATTCGAATTGTTATTTTCTTTCAAACTTCATTTTAGTTAGTCTGAAATGACTACGAATTCAAACTGAATTTATTTCGTCAACGAGAGTACGTTAAGTCATAAAATTGTTTAGAAATCGACTAGCGGAGAAATGTGACAATTTCTTTTTGCTCTCCTGAATTGTATCATGTGCTTCTTGTTGTCGAAATTGGAATAGGTACTTCTCTTTCCGGAAGAGAAAATTAAAATGCAGCAAAATATGCCGACAGATAATACACAACGAAAATTTAATTCCCTGTTTCTTGTTACAGAATTAAGTTTACAGTTTGATCGTTTACCTAACGGCGAGGCTATTGCTGATATTTCTCGATCTGGAAATTCTTCTCCTGACAGACACTCTCCTGGAAGATCTCTTCTTCCTGCCAGAACTCGTTCTCCAAGTTCTCCGGTCAGGTGTCTTTCTTCTGCGGAGCCGTCTCTTCGTGCCAGGTCAAGATCTCCTACTGCAAGGGATTCTTCTTTACGCGTACTTGGATATGACCTTGAACGGCTCAGATTTATTCGTTTTATTCCCGACACGAATCCGAACCGTCAATTCGAAATTCAAAGATACACTTTTCCTCAAGATAAACCAATTTACGTGAAAGGAAGATACAGTGTCCTTCTGCCCATGCCAACCAGAGAAGAAAGTGTATTATCAACTTCCAGTGGTTACGTCTTTGCAATAGTGGAGGCTAATGAATATCTTCGTGGAATATATACAACGAGAACTGGCGCTCAAAAACGGGCAAAAATTAACATGAAAAGCGGGAAAGTTAAAGAAATGACCCCAGAGGAAATCAAGGAATCTCCATTAGGCACCCTTGCCCGAATCTCAAAGAGATTTAGAAGAGTCGTTGTAACAGAGATTCCTCCACACAATTAATTACATTTTTTGATGTAAAATTAAAACACAGAATTGTTTGCAGGTTAAAATAGGATCAAAATGTTACAAGTAACTTGTAACTGCAATAAAAAAGTATTGAATATTTGATCGTTAATAATGAATCCTTCCTTAATACTTTTTTTAGAAAACAGATAAAAATTGGTGCTTTTTATTCTCTTACGAATATACTTTCGCATAAAAATGATTATAGGCTTAAAATAATTCACATATAAGGAGTCATCCAGAAATTACGTAAGGCATTTTCCTGCAATTTTGCACTTATAGGATGATTCATACTATTTACCTAAACCACATCCAATAAGCAAAACTCTGCACGAGGGTCCATAATTATTAAAAATATCTCGTTCCAGGCACCTGTCACGCCATTCTCATCCTTTGTCAAACATTTCTCATCAAAAATTCTTTTCGCACCTCTATATCCTAGAATGTATATTTTGCTACCTTCACATCCATTCATTATTTCAGATTAAGCGATAGCACAAAGCAATTATATTTAGTGAAATGCCAATTTCCTGCCCGTTCCAGTTGGTAAAGATAAATCTGTACCTGGTCTTTTACGGCAGGGGACTCTACTTGACTCACCTGGAACAAAAAGACAAAATAAGTTACAGTCAGCTTTGAATTGGAAAAAACTTTGATAGCTCAACCATATTTAAAAAAAAATTTACAATTTCAGTTTATGAACAAATCTAGAAAAATTTTATTTCAGGAACATCAACTGATATTAAATTAATTTAAATTTCTTTAGATTTCCTAGTAACACAACATTTTTAACTTTTTGTGGAATATGGGGAATTCAACCGGTCAATGAGGGTGAGACTGATTAAAATTTGCACAAACGGATTGACAGAAATGCGCGTGTATCTGCAGTTTCAAATGTTCCAATTCAAACAATTTCTATTAGATCACTTCTTTTTCATGATACCAATTGGAAATTATGGGTTTGCATGCGCGATTCGGACTTCCGTTTCCAGCATGAAAGGGCGAGTTAGCCGTGAATGTGTGATGCAGAGTTTTGTGAGTGAGATTGCGTAATACAAATAACGTTAGAGAAGGGGTAAGGATATTTTTGAGAAATGAGAATAAGTTTTGCGGAAAATTTTGAGAAAGGAAGAGTTTTAAGAAGAAAATTATAGGATCGATTGAAGGATTCATTAAGAGGAAAATACAGGAGAAGGAAAGCAGTACAGAAAAGAAAGATCTAGGGTCAAGCCTAAAATATCTAAGAATGACAAGATCGCCGCCTCAAGAAATTAGTTTCGTAGAATATGAAAAGTAAAATAACGGGAAAATAGAAAACAGACATGAGGCTAGAGATCCGACCGAAGAAAAAAAATTGAACGAAATGAGCAAAGTGATAATAGAGGTAATGGAGATAAACGAAAAAAAGGCAGAAGAAAAGGGAAAGGAAACAAAGAAAGAAATTAGGCGGGAAATGGCCGAACTCAGGAATAAAATGAGGGAAAGGGATGACGTCAGGGAAAAACTTGAAAAAAGATTAAAGACGTTGGAACAAAGATTAGAAAAGCAGACAGAGCTTATAAAAAGGGAGAGGAGCTAGAAAATAGAATGGAAAAGATAAAAACCTCAAGAGGTGGGGTGGAATGGCGGGAGATCGAGGATAAGAATTAAAAAGATCTTAATAAAAATAGGGAGAACAATAGAAAGAAAAAAGGGAGAAGAAAGGAGAAAGAATATACTGATGATGGGTCTAAGATTAGAGAAAAAGGAATTCAAAGAAGAAGTGAAGCAAGTGCTAAAGGGGATAAAGGGGATAAAGGCGAAGTTAGAGGTAGAGGAAGTGAAAAAGATGACGATAAAGAAAAGAGCGTTTCATGGAAGAGTTGAGGAAATAGAGGATGAATTGACATATAAAGAAAGATTGATAAATTAGTTCAAATTATTTAGCTTGAAATCATTGAATTCTTTGAACTTTTTCAAAACCTTTGGGAAAAATTAACAATATTGATTGAGAGAAAATCGGGAAATAACCGAGAATTAAAAATTATCCGTTGGGTAGAATATCCTGTATTTTTCCAGAATTCATATTAGGTTTTCAAATATGCCATTGTAGTCGACACTAATGTTATTATTATTGTTATTGTCTTATTGGACTAGTCTATTTAAATCCCGTAAAACTGCGGTTAAAAACCTGTTAAATACCTGTGTACAGTTTCGATTCTGATAGTGTTGCGAGATTTCTTTCACTATCTACGACTAGATCAGAAAGGAATCGTACAACAAATCAGAATCGAAACAAATCAAAATGTGAAAGGATGAAATTCACCGTTCCGGAACCATCAACATTTATTGTAAAAACTATGTTAGTTTTCAAAGCTTCAAATGGGACGTTATAATAGAAACTATATAAATTTGTCATTTAGACGACAAATTTCGCTGAAAATAAAAGATAATATGAATTGTGTTATCAGTTTTAACGAATTTAGTCAATACATTTTTTTCTTTGAGTCTTACTCTGACGAAATGTAAATATCAGATAAGGGCATTCTTTACAGCTACAGTCTTAGAGATAATGATTATAATTGAATACTTCGCTAATACATTAGTCATTTTTCTCCCTGATTATAAAATATAATGATTACTTCTACTCTCGTCTTTTTCTTGGCGGTTATTCTCAATTATTTGGGTAAATATATTAATATACTAAACACCTATAATTTTAAGTATATTTTTTAAGCTGTACATACAACCACAATTTGTGCAATTTAATGTACATTTTATCGCCTTCTACGTACTTGTAAAGCTCGATATAAAATTGTTCACCCAAGAGACGACATTTTCACTAAAATGACGAATCTCAAGAAAAAATGGATGTTTAATTAAGTAGGTCAATTTTCAAGGAAGTAGATGATTCCAACAAGTTCAGTAGTTTATCGCCGGTGAAATATGCCGGAATTGAAAATTAGAGTACCCGCCTATCGATTACCTAACCATATTTCGTCAACCAAAATACGTTATTTCGGTTACCCTGGTGCCTCGGTACTTTTCCTTCTGGAAAAGTGTTTGGTATTAGACTCGGATAAAAATATAACAATCCCTTTTTGCCTTCCTGCGTTATATTCTGTGATTCCTGTTGACGAAATCAGGTTAGGTGCTTCTCTCTCCAAAAGAGAAAAATTTCCGGAGGAGAATAGACAAGGAAAATTTAATCTTCTGTTTCTTGTTGCAGAGTTGAGTATACAGTTCGAATGCTTACCCAATGGTGCCTCTATTCCTGGTGTTCCTCGCAGTCGATCTTCTTATTCTCGTGACAGACATAAATATCCTGAAAGGTCTCTTTCTCCTGCCAGACGTAATTCTCCAGGTTCTCCTGCCAGGTCTCCTCCTGCTGCCGAGTCTTCTCTACGTATCAGGTCCAGGTCTCCTTCTACTACTGAGCCTTCTCTTCGTGTCAGGTCTAGGGGTTCTCCTCCTGCTGATGCTTCTATTCGTGTAAGGTCCAGATCTCCTTCTGACAATGTCCGTCCTATACGCCTACGTGGATTGGGGCTTGAACAACTTCAATTTATTCGGCTTATTCCCGATGCGAATCCAAACCGGCAATACGAAATTCGGAGGTACACTTTTCCTTCCTACGCACCAATTCAATTAAGGATAAGATATGGTGTTCTGCGACCCATGCCAACCGAAGAACAATGTGTGTTATCAACGTCCAACGGTGACGTCCTAGCAATATTAGAGTCTAATCAATATTTTCGTGGAATGTATACAACGAGAACTGGCTTTAATCAACGGGCAAAAATAAACATGAACAGCGGCAAGGTTGAGGCAATGACCGCAGAGGAAATTCGGGAATCTCCATTAGGGAACCGGATGCCAATATCAAAGAATTTTAAAATAGTACTTATAAACAACGTTATAAGTAACTGGTAATTGCAATAAAAAGTTGATGTAATATTGTTGACAATGCTTTATTCTTTCGGTCCTGCAAAAGTCCAACCCCACTCCTCATATCTAAAAGCTAGGCGGAGTCCAATCGCGTATTATGCCTAGTATTTTCGTTTACGAAAATTTTTAGAAGATCTCTGCAGCGCGATTTTTTCTATTTATTTAATGTTGAATTACTATCGAACCTCATTATATTTTATTCGTGTTAACTCCCGATAAAAGTATTTGATTACTCTGTGTGATCCTGGGCACATCAAGTTCCTGAATTGAATATTTTCTATTGTTTTGTAATATATTCGGTTCCATAAACGATATTAAAACTATCATTTATTTGACAACAAATGTGGCAGAGAGGGCCATTTCGCTGTTTTTTCTCTTTTCAGAATCAAAAAGAATCGATTGCATGGACATTATTCGAACGGAGAAATTAAGAACGCAGCTTCACAGCCATCATAGTCACCATTAATTTGGACAAATCTCTTTGAATTACTTTTCAGGGCTCTGAATTGGGAGAAACTTTACTACCTGAACCATATTTCACAAAAAATTAAAAATTTTGGCTTATGAGCAAATTTACAGAAATTTTACTTCAGGAACATCAACTGATATTGAATTAATTTGAATTTGTTTAGATTTCCTAGGACATGTTGGGGAAAACGGGCCAGCCGAGTAGTGACAACAGGACAGAGAAGAACGAAGAAAGGAAGACAAGGGGAAATTATAAGAAATCGTTAGAAAAGAAGAATTTGAGGAAGAAAATCTTGGAATCAATTGGGGTATTAATTGAAAGGAAGAGACAGGAGAGGGGAAGCCGTACATAAAATAAAGATCTAGGGCCAAACCTAGAAAATTGGAAAATGACAAGATCGCCGCCGCAGAAAGGTAGTTTCATACATTATCCAGAGGAAAGTAACAGAAAAATAAAAAACAGACCTGAGGCTACAGATCCGATGAAAGGTGAAAAATCGAACCAAATGAGCAAAACAATAATAGAGGTAATCAAGATAAACAAAAAAGGCAGAAGAAAAGGGAAAGAAAACAAAGAAAGGAATTAGGCGGAAATGGACCGAACTCAAGAATGAAATGATGAAAAGGGAAGAGGTCAGGGAAAATCTTGAAAAAAGGATACAGACGTTAGAACAAAGATTAAAAAACAGGAAGAGACTATTAAATGTAGAGGAGCTACAAAGTAGGATGGAAAAGATAAAAACCTCAAACGGTGGGGTGGCACGACGAGAGATCGAGAATAAGAATAAAAAATCTTCAGAAAAATAGGGGAAACTATGGAAAGGAAAGAGGGAGAGGAAAGGAGCAAGAATATGCTGATGATGGATCCAAGATTAGAGGGGAAGGAATTCAAAGAGATAGTGGAAGGAGTGCTAAAGAGGATAAAGGCGCAGGTAAGGAAAGTGAGAAAGGTATAAAAATAAGGGTCGAGAGAAAAGCAGATCGAGAAAAATTAACAAAATTGATTGGGAAAAAATCGGGAAATGACCGGGAATTTAAAATTATCTATTGGATATCTATTGTTATTGTCTGATTGGACTAGTCTAGAAGAATTTTCAAGAGTTCGAAGTGATTACGGAATAAATATCAAAAGGATCTTATGTAGTTTTTTTACTTATAGTTCCTGAGCTTCTGGATCCAGCTTCGATTCTGATTTTGTTGCGGGATTTCTTTCACTATCTATGGCTAGATCAGAAAGAAGTCGCATGAGAAAATCAAAATCGAAACTTGAGCCAGCAGCTCAGGACTACCAAACTATATAAATATAATTTTGGCAAGGTCAATGAAGCACATTTGAAAATATTATCTGAAACTCTTAACAAATTTTCAAACTGTGCATTAATTTATAAAAAAAATTTCACAACAATCACATTTATTATGGAATTGCAACACAGTTTATAAAAGTATCACTAGCAAGCCTTACAAAGTAGTTTTGAAAAAAAGTATGCTTGGCGAATATTTATTCATCGATTACACACTAATATCAATAATTTCCAATCAATTACCTGTTATTAGAGCAAAATTATTTTTAATTTCACAATTTTTTTCAAAATTAGCCGCGAGGCATCACTCAAGAATGTATCTAGCTTCAATTTAAAAACAAAAATGTTGAAATCGAATAATAATTGCAGGTTCAACTGGACGTTATAATATAAACTATATCCATTTTTTATTTAAACGACAAATTTTGATAAACATAAAAGATTATATAAATTGTGTCATCAGTTTTAACGAATTTAGTCATTACATAGTTTTCCTTGAATCTGACTCTGACGAAATGTAAATATCAGATAAGGGCATGATTCACAGATGCAATCTTAGAGATAATGACTATAATTGTATTCTTCACTGATACATTAGTTCGTTTTCCCCTTGATTAGAAGATACGATGATTGTTTCTACTCTCGTATTTTTCTTGGCGGTTATCCTCAATTATTTTGGTAAATATAATAATATAATATACATCTATAATTTTGGGTTTATTTTTTAAACTATACGTACAGCCACAATTTTTGAAATTTAATATGCATTTTATCGCCCAATTGGAAAAGATTGCTTTTTGATTTTATAAAAAAAGTTAAGAAAAACAAGAATTTGTTGAAATCTAAAAATAACCAGCGACCAATGGGCTCCAAATTAATTAAACTCCAAATAATTTTTTTTTCTGGAAAAAGATCTTCTCCTTTCGCTCCGCTGGGGATCGAACCATAGGACTACAGATTTCTGGTCAGGTGCTTTCCCATTAAGCTACTAGAGAGATCGAGAGAAAGAACTTTTTTCAGAAGCACGCGCATTATTTTGCTAGATGGTACAAATACAATTTCTCAAGGAATCTGTATTATCATTAGAGAATAAGCGAAGATATTTAACGTCTTTTCAGACAGTAGTTCTGTGGTTCGATTCCCAGCGGAGCGAAAGGAGAAGATATTTTTTCCAGAAAAAAGTAATATTTCAAATAATTTTTCTTTCATAGCTCCATCTAGTCTGAAAAGACGTTAAATATTTTCTGTTATTCTCTAATGATAATACAGATTCTTTGATTGATTATACTCATTCAGGATCTTCAAGAGCTACTTTTCAACAGAAATCTGTTTTTGATTTAAAAAAATTTTGGGTTATATATTTTCTTTATTTTCCATAGAAAGTTGCAATTATTCAGCAATATCTAGAAAAACTATTTGCCCTGAATAAGTATCGACTTGAATAAGCATGAACTTGAGTGCCTGAATATAGTTATTTTATTTGTACAGCTTTTTTCCTTATACAGAAGATATATTTTTTAACATTTTTAAGCCCATCGAAACAATAGGAAGGCCATATTGAGAAATTGTTAACGCGACCTATTCTGTTCCCATTTTCAAATTATCGCCTTCTGGTTGTTTGTTCAAATTACAATGGATCAATGGGCTACAAATTAATTATGTAGATTCAGGGTCCTCATTCGCTACTCTGCAATGAAATTCTGTTGAAAATTTTTCAAATTTTTCACATTAGTGAATCAATTCTGGTAATTCAGGTTTTTATTTATAAAAAATGTTATCATGTTAGTTAGATAAACGTTTATTATTCAGCCTGCTGGCCTTAAAAAATTGACTTGCTTACACTTCCATTTTTTTACAGAATTTTCCTAAAACTAACCCTTGAAACTAACATTCTTCCACACCTTATCTCTAACGCCGCTCGCTCTTATCGCATTTCCTTCCTCGCTTCGCCTCGCCTCGCACGCATGTCCCTACTTTCTTGCTTTGCCTCGCATTACCAAACTCGCCTCCGCAACTAATCCCTAATACTCATCTACTTTTTACGATATTTACATTTACTTATATTTACTTCCTCCTCTATTTACAATCTTTCCTTCTCCATTCCTCTTCCTCCTTGCTTCTCTTCTTCTCCATCTTAACCAAGACTCCCTTCACCCATGCTACTGCCCTTTTGTCCCCCCTTTCATGCATCAATACCTCCATGCTTATCCCACTCCTTTCCACCTCTACGCACTCCTCCAACCAGTGTTCCACTTTTGCCTCCCGCTTCCCACATAGTTCACACATCCTCTTTTCCCTAGAGAGCCAGAACCTATCAAAACTTCCATGCACCCACATCTCATCCTCGCTATAAGCTCTTGACTTCCTTTCTGTCCTTTCTCACACAAATATTACGCTCTCGCCCTTGGCATAATCCACCCATAGTTCCCATTAAACCTTGTCTCTCTTATTCTCTCTTCCCCTGCTGTCTTCTCTCTCTCCATGCTGTTTTTCTTAACCAACTCATGTACCTTCCTTCCTTCCTCATGCATCCTTCTCACTTCATTCATCTGCAGTCCATTCGTTCTAAAATACCTCTCTCTTTCAACCTCCATCTTCCCACCCCCTCTCCTGTTCTCCTTCTTCCACCAACACTCCCTAACCAGCTTACTTCCCCCCTCTTCCAAAAATTTCTCCTCATATTTACACGCCCGACTCCACGCTAGAATCCCTACACTCGTTCTCCCCGTCTCCCTCCTGACAATATAATTAGGCGTGTTCCTTGCCAGCCCCAGTGTCCACTTTACATACCTCTCCTGTGTCCTATTTACCTCCTCGCTTTCCTTCCACCCCCACACCTCTACTCCATACAATAGCACACTCATCACTAGGGAGTCAAACAATTTCATTCTCCTTCGAAAATCATCTGCGAATAACTTCTTTCCCAACCCCCACACCTGCCTCATCACCACATTTGCCATATTGGTTGACCTAAAAGATTTCTTATTAACAAATGAGATGTCTAGACGAGTTTTTCTTTAAAAAATATCAATTTTTGACAACCATTCAAGGATAGAAGTTTTCACTCGATCTGAAGATTTCTTTTTGGTTTTAAGCAAACTAATCTTGATATAGATAATGTAAAAGTTTTGAATTCTTGGTCAGAGATGCTGAGAATGATTTTACAAAATAATTTTGTTACTAAATAATGGAATTGTCAAAATAATGGTTCAAACAAAAACTGACCAAAAAAGAACTTTTAACAAAATCCATGAATTTTTAACCAAATAGTTGAATTTTTAACCAAATAGTTGAATTTTCAACCAGAAAAGATTATTTTTTTAAAATAAAAAAATATCAATTTTGAAACCAAAAAATGGAAAAGTTACAATTTCAGTTTAAAAAATTCATTCTCAACAAAAAGAACGCATTCTCAACCAAATATTTAAGTTTTTAACCAAATATATGAATTTTTGACTAAAGTGTTGAATCTTGAACAAAAAAAAATTATTTTTAAGAAAGTAGTTCTATTCTCAACCAGAAAAGATCAATTATCAACGAAAAATGTTGAAAAATGATTATATTTTAATGAAAAATGATTTAAATTAGAATAAGAAACTGTTGTCGACTTATTTTTACTCAGAAAGACAAAAGAATGAATTCTTTCAAACAAAATTATTGTACATAATATACATACATACATTGATTAGCAGTTCGAACTCGAAAGTTCCTTGCCTCACTACCCGATTCGGGTAGTGTTTCTAGGTGGATATTTACTACCAATGTGGGCCCACCACACCCACGACGGGCCAACAGCACGCAGTATTCCTGAACGGTCACCCATCCAAGTACTAACCGCGCCCAACCATGCTTAACTTCAGTGATCTTACGAGAACTGGTGTTTCCAGCGTGGTATCGCCGTTGGCAATATAATATATTACATATTATAATAATATATTACATAATATATTAAATTAAATTCAAAAATATTTAACTTTTTAATATTTTCAGTGAAAGTATTGTATCTTAAATGAAATACGTACATTTTTAACAAAGTAGTTGATTATCACGAAAAATGATGAATTTTTGATCAAATAGTTGAATTTTCAACCAAAAAGTTGCAATTTTAACAAAATACATAAATTTTCAACCCAATATAGGAATTTTTAAGTAAAAAGATAAATTTTCAACCAAAAATGACATTTAAGTAAATTCAATCCAAATATATGAATTTCGAGAAAAAAAAATCAAAAACGTTAGTTTTAACAAATAGTTGAATTTTCACTAGAGAGGTAAATTATCCACTGGAATGATGAATGCTAAATAGTTGAACTGTTAACCACAAACAATTTTTCAATCCAGAAGAAAATATCGACCTAATTATTGAATTTTTAAGCCAAAAAGAAGAGTTTTCAACTGAAGACTTGCATTTTTATATAAAAAGGAGAGGTTTCTACCAACAGAGAACAATTTTCAACAATTATTTTTAAATAATTTCTTTCTGAAAAAAGATCTTCTCCTCACGCTCCGCTGGGAATCAAACCACAGAAATTCCGATTGCCGGTCGGGTACTTTCCCATTAAGCTAATAGAGAGAAAGACGTGAAAAATTTCTATTATTCTCTTATGATAATACAGATTCCTTGAAAAACTTGATATGTACCACCTTGCAAAATAATGCGTGTATTTTCTGAAAAAAGTTTCTTCTCTCGATCTCTCTAGTAGCTCAATAGGAAAGAAACCGACCAGCAATCGGAAGTTCTGTGGTTCGATTCCCAGCGGAGCGAAAGAAGATCTTTTTTCAGAAAAAAATTATTCAAAAATAATGTTTACTTCATATTTGCATCTAGTCTGAAAAGACGTTGAAAATTTCTGTTATTCTCTGATGATAATACAGATTCCTTGGAAATTTTCAATAGCATACATAAACTTTAAATCCCTTTTTGCCTTCCTGCATTATATCCTGTGCTTCCTGTTGATGTAATCAGGTTAGGTGCTTCTCTCTCTGGAAGAGAAAAATATTCCAGAAGGCAATAAACAAGAAACATTTAATCTTCTGTTTCTTGTTGCAGAGTTGAGTATACAATTCGAATGTTTACCCAATGGCGCCCCTATTCCTGGTGTTCCTCGCTGCCGAACTTCTCATTCTCCTGACAGCCATCAATCTCCTGAAAGGCCTTTTTCTCCTGCCAGACCTCATTCTCCGGGTACTCCTGTCAGGGCTCCTCCTCCTGCCGAGCCTTCTCTACGTGTCAGATCCTGGTCTCCTACTGCCGAGACTATTCTTCGTGTCAGGTCCAGGTCTCCTCGTAGTGGCGAGCCTTTTCTTCGTGCCAGGTCTAGCTGTTCTCCTCCTCCTGATGCTCCTATTCGCGTAAGGTCCAGATCTCCTTCTGCCAATGTCCGTCCTATACGCCTACGTGGATTGGGACTTGACCAACTTCAATTTATTCGGCTTATTCCCAATACGAATACGAGCCGGCGATACGAAATTCGAAGATACACTTTTCCTTTCCACACAGAAATTCAATTAAAAAAAAAATATAGTGTCCTTGGACCCATGCCAACCGAAGAACAAAGTGTATTATCAACCTCCAACGGTGACGTCATGGCAATATTAGAGTGTAATCAATATTTTCGTGGAATGTACACAACGAGAACTGGCTTTAATAAACGGGCAAAAATAAACATGAACAGCGGCAAGGTTGACGAAATGACCCCGGAGGAAATTCGGGAATCTCCATTAGGCAACCAGATGCCATTATCAAAGAGTTTTAAGATATTACTTATAAACAACGTAGTAAGTAACTGGTAGTTGCAATAAAATGTTTATGTAACATTGTTCACAATGCTTTATTCTTTTGGTAATGTTCCAGGGTCTCCTTTTATGAAACAGATAAAAAAGTTGCTTTCTATTCTTTTACAAAAATATTTTAGGAGAAAAATGATTACAGGCTTATAATTATTTGCCTACACGTACACGAACACAAATGAAATATTGCGTTTTCCCGCAAAATTCCAACTTTCTTCCTTACATGTAAGTTACTGAAGATTTGCCCTGCCTCTTCCCAAGCCAACTGTAAGCTTTGGAAATGCATCAAGAGTAATAGAAAGTACTAAAATATCAACATTCACAGCCCAAAATTGTTGCTCTCAGGAAAGGGAAAATAAGCTGATTTCTTCAGAAAAGTAGTGGAATCAATTCCTGTATATAAAGTTACTATCATTTAATTTTCAATTAAACATATGCGTTAGTAGTATAAACGTACATAAAACGTTTTTACATTTATAAGATAGCCTAATTAAACGTAACAATTGTGATAGGGGGATAAGAATCAGGGAAAGGGAAAATCTGGTTATCTGTAATTATATTGATGTCTATTATGAAGAAGAATTAAATGAACAAGAAGTAATCCAACGTAAAATAAATTTGGTGGCCCTAAAAAGGGACGTTCGGTATGGTGAAAATGTCAGATTAATTATTAAAGTCAGTAATTCTCTTCTTCTTAATGCAACTTTTTCCCTCGCAGAAGCTTCCAATCAAGTCTATGGCAGCGAAAACAGTATCTGGTACATCACTTTGTTCAAAAACAAACCTAGGAGCAATTGCTAAACCAAATTCAGTATCTCTTAATTTTGCTAATGGTGGTGTTACATCCCGATCCTCGGTATCATTCTCGTCATCAGATTTTAAAGGTTCTTCTTTCTTTACACTATCCAATATCTCACTTTCTGTAGGTTGATTAGCAATGATCAAATTAATGTCCAAATCCACAAAATCTTCAAAGGTTACATCTGTGAATCCCATTTTTCCTTGTAGATCAATCCACTCTTCAGAAGTACTATCCGCAGAATGTTCGTCCTGTTCCTGTATGGCAGCAGTTTTAACCCCAGATTTCATGAAACCAGCCTTTCGACAGAAATTAGCAATTGTTTTATTGGTGACGTCAGCCCAAGCTGTGTTCAAGTCGAAAATGGTATCCAAGAAATTCAAATCAGACTGGATGAGCTGGACAATTATCTACAAATAGAAGAACTTTCCGATTTTCTCTTTGGGAGTTGCGATCAATTTTATGAAGCCAGTCTTCATATACTGAACTGGTCATCCAAGGTTTTTTGATTGTTTTCGTAAAGCATTGGTAAAGTCTTGACTTCCTTGAAACATCGTGGATTCTTTGATTTTCCTATTAGCAATAACTTCAGTTTTTCTTCACCAGACATATTAGCGCACACCATAACAGTAATAAGATCTTTGCTTTTCCTTCCACCATGACAAGTATCTTCCTTAAATGTTAAAGTTTTATCTGGCAAACATTTCTAAAAAAAGTCCCGTTTCATCTGCATTGAAAATATTTGCTATTGCATGAATTTCTATCAAACCAGGCAAAATGTCAGTCATGAACTGGTCACAGTCTTCTTCCGAAACAGAAGCACTTTCGCCACTTAATGTCCTGTACACAATTCCATTCCGTTTTTTTAACTTTTCTAGCCACCCAGAGTTAGCTTTGAAATCCTTGTATCCTGAGTGAGTTGCAACAGTGGAAAGCGAGATGTCTTAATGCGCTTTCGATCCAGTTGGAAACATGAATTATCATCAGCAACCAAAATTTTCTCCTTGTTTTTAATAATAGAAGACAGAAAGTAAAGGTAAAAATCAAAAATCAAAGGTAAAAACTTAGTTTTTTCAACGAAACCAACTGTTAATAAATCATTTTCAAACTTGTTTTCAGAAACCTGGATAACTGTTGCGTATGTGGTGAATGGGAATGCATGCTAAAGACTCTAGAATGATACATATTGTATATATGTCATGCAGGTTCCAATATTTGTAGGCATAGAAGATTGAAAATATAGTCAGTTTTTATTGTTATCTTGATGATTTATTGATGGGTCTATAACTGGTGGCGTCTATTCGTTGTGTTAGTTTAGCGAAAAATGATGCGTACCATCCTCTTCATGATATTATCTTTATTTATCATAAGATTCCGGCAATCATAGTTAGGTACTGGATTTCATATAGGGGTTTACAATCTTTAAATATAATGTTTCAACTTTTTGATTTATTATTGAATATGAATGTTCCCTGAATAGAATTCATGTGTCAAAAATAATAATTAATAATATAACCAATATTCTAGCATATTCAATTCAAGGAAAATAATAATCAGTTTACTAAGCGCACACAGTAAAAACTAGGCATTCATTTTTATCTGGGATTCTTTTTTGGGTGTTCTAATACGATATCACAAATACTCTATTTTAGTACAAGTTTCTGTTTTGTTTAGTTTACTATCTTCAGATTGATAAATAATCCGAAATAGCGAACGAAATTGATTTAGAGGGTGTATTGTTTCAATTGTTTCGAACTCCAATCGTAAAAAAAAAAAGATGAAAAGACCAGGGATCGGAAAATTTTAGGTTAGACCAGTCCGGGTGCGGACTGGACACTTATAATTCTTAAGGGTGCGGGTGCGAACCCGGACCATTTAATTTCTGTAGGGTCCTGGCCCATACGGATGCGCCGTATAGTTACACGACACCTATTACTTCGCAGTAAAGTTAGGAGGTATTTAAAGATGCGTTAAATAGCAGTTAAACCTGCGCAGTAGAGTTTCATGGCTTATACGGGTGCGCAGTAGAGTTACATACTACTTACGGGTGCGCAGTAATGTTAGGGGTACTTGTATGTGCGAAATAGAGTTACACAGCACTTACATCAGCGCAGTAGAGTTCCACGGAACTTACGGATCCACAGTATAGTTACACGGCACTTATGGATACGCAGTAAAGGTAGAGGGTACTTACATATGCGCAGTTGTTTTCCATGGAATTTGTGGATACGCAAGTGAATTACGTGGCAAGCGTATTTGCGTAGTAGAGTTACTTGACATGTATGGCTGCGCAGTAGAAGTACATAATACTTAAAAATGCGCAGTAGAATTCCATGACTTCTACGGTTGCGCATAATAGAGATTCGTGCCACTTACGAATCCTAGTTTTCACAGTGCAGGAGTGCATTTTGCAGATTTTGTATAACCAGTATTTGCGATAGCAGACGATAAGTCATTATTTTCTAATGAAAAATGGAGGTTACATATAATCAGTCAAATTCATGTTATTTATGTTTTTTTTTAAATTATGTGATTTAAATTGCTTTGAAAATATTTAAAACACTATGAATGTCTACAATTAATCATTGCTAATAAAAAAAAAACTATTCTTGTTCATCAATTTGTCTATTAAATTTGTCTCAATTAAGTTCTGTGTCACCAAATTTGAAAATCTTTAAATGAAATAAAATGAGAATCTGTTATACACGTTCAGAAAAACCTATAACCACATAAGTCGCAATTTTATACAACACACCAACCGTAGTTGAATAAATTCTAACAGTGTTATAATTTATAATAATATTAATTTCTTATTTTCCTATTTGTTCTTTTATAATATAATATTCATATAAATATATTATAGTAATAAAGCCTTCAGCATATTGGGTTGCAACCATCTTAAGCCTGAGACAAAAAAAAACATAATATTAATCGTATCGAGATCCACGTTAGACAACGATACTTTTGATTCAAGACAAATCTTTTTTTTTTGTTACGTTTAGAAGGGAATAATCGACAATTGTTTTTTATGAATTTAAAACTTACCGTTTTATTTATAGGAACTAACAAGCCCTGGTCTAAGAAAACGGCTTCAGAAGCAAACTAAGTTGAAAGGCCGTGCACTAAGTTAATTCGTTTATTATATAGACATCAATATGAATGACGAACGTAAGTCAGTGTTACTTATAGCTTGTAGTATTTCCTTTCCCTTGATATGAAAAAGGGGTGATTTCGGTTAACTCTGGAATCGGCGTTGAAGTTGGGGAATGAATTCTCTCCGTTGCGGACCCTGAGACAAGCGACCACAATTGAAGTATAGGATGAATAAATGTAAATTGAAGGAGATTAGGAAAATGAATGGGATTAGAAGAATGACAGTTCAAAACTTACCAGAAGTGGATAAACTCGAGTGGGGTTATGCCAGATCCTTAAAATGAAAATTCTAGATTGACCACATCGAACTGCCTCCTCGTCAGAATAGTTAGGTCAAGAAATAACAGAGAAACTTCACAGTTCTGAACTTGCTCTCTGCAGAAAGTGCTAAAGGAATTCTGAAGATTTCCGGAGGCAGAAAGAATCTCGATGACGACTGACTGACTACTGAGCTACGACTACGACTGATGGAGACTGATGATGACTGAATACAGACAGGAGAACTGAATGGGTGATGTTGATCTCTGCAGAAGATGCTAAAGGAATTCGGAAGATTTCCGGAGACAGAGAGAATCTTGATGACGACTGACTGACTACTGAGCTACGACTACGACTCATGGAGACCGATGATGACTGAAGATAGACTGAAGAACTGAATGAGTGAACTTGATGAGTGGAGACTGAAGATTACCCGAGACTGAAGGAATCGCGGCGATGCTGAGAAATCCTTCTAGAATGTATTGATTTCCTCCAAGATATTGCGTATCGTCATGCGACAGTCAGGCGTGGGTGATGCGTGGGCGACCCCATTTCAATTATAGGAATATAAAAAGAATGACTGATTTACGTTCTTAGCTCTTCTTAACTTCTTAACTCACCTACTTCAATGCCTCGTAACTTTATTCCTAGAGGTCCCATCGTTCCAAACAATAAACTGTTAGAGAGGTTAGTCTTGGGAGATTTTCGCCATGCTGTAGTACACGACAATCGAACTCGCTCAAGTTGTCGAAATGTATATTCAAAATAATTACTCGGTTGTGGCAACAAATCTCCACGTTTCGTGACCTCCTGAGTTAGAAAAACGATTTTCACGAAGGTGTCTGTATGTATGTCTGTCTGTCTGTATCCCGTAGGCACGATAACTTTCGGAAGACTAATCAGATTGAATTGAGCTTTGGCATACGTTTTTAAGGCATAACAAATTTTGATCCCACAAAACATAATCAAAAATTCCATTTTTCGATCAAACTATGCAAGATGCGAAAAAAAAATAAACAAAAATTGTGCACCCAGAAAAGATCTACAAATTCGCTATGAATCACTTTTCGGTTTGACGCGTAGCTTTTGTTTTATTCGTAAAAAACAACATTAACAATTGAAAAAAATTAAAATTTTTGGACAAACGACACAAGGTACAATAAAATATTTAACAGCGATTTGAAAAACGATTTTTTTCTTAAACATTGTATTGGACCTTGTGTCGCTCATCGAAAAAAATTTATTTATTTTTATTTTTCATGTTGCTTTTTCTGGGTGCAAAAGTTTTGTCTATTCACTTTTTTTTTCGTATCTTGCATAGTTTGATCGAAAAATGGAAGTTTTCATTATGTTTTGTGGGGTCAAAATTTGAATTTTCGATTAAAAAAAAAATGAAAAAGTTGTTATGATGATCTTGTGGGGATTTCAAAAAGCAACATTTTATTTTCTTGACTTTTTTCATCTCGTGCGTTGTTTGGCTTAAAATGTTAATTTTCTTTTTTTTTTGTTATATTTCAAAAATGCTATAACTTTGATTGCTTTATTCTTATCCAAAAAGGTTGTGAGGATAAATGGTTTAAATTTCTGAGTACTACGCATAGCTGCACAGAAAATTTTGAAATCTCAAGAATAAATGGTCTCTAAAATTTTGAAAATGCTTTAATTTTTTTAATTTCTATCAAAAATAGCTGGCTAACGAACTCGTCCTTTCTTTTTATGCCTTAAAAACGTGTGCCAAAGTCAAATCCAATCGAGTTAGTCTTTCGAATGTTATCGTGCTAAAGGATACAGACCGACATACATACAGACACCTTAGTAAAAATCGTTTTTCTGACTCAGGAGGTCTCAAATCGTGGAGGTTTGATGCAAACAGACTAATAGTAATTAGTATTAGACTAATAATAAATTTCGACAACATGGCGACAGCATGGCGACTGCATGGCGACAGCATGTCGACAGCATTGCGACAGCATGACGACAGCATGGCGAAAATCTCCCAAGACTAACCTCTCTATCGAGCTATTAATTGGAACGATGCGACCTCTAGGAAAAAAGTTATGAGGCATTGAAAAATTTAAGTTCATCTTGGGACACCCTGTATGTGTACATTGTGACATCAGTTTTAAAGAATTTAGTCATTACATTTTTTACATTGTAAATATCTTCGAAGGACAACCTTAACGCCTATTATCTATGAGATAAGGAATATACGATACATGTGTGAAATAATCTATTGAAGCGCTCAACTATTCATCAGTTACATTTTTAATCAAAATTTGTATTAATGAATTACGCAGTTTTTCCTCTAATTAGAAAAGATGAGGCTTGTTTCTACTCTTGTCCTATTCTTGGCGGTAATCATCAATTCTCTTGGTGAATATAATAATATAATATATTCATAATTTGCCTAAGAATCATGTTTTCATTGTATTTTTAACAAAAAAATATTAAATATTTAAAAAAAAAAGATTAATTATCTACGAAAAAGTTAAGATTCCTAAATATCTTTCAGACTGACTATTACTACTGAAATTGTTTTTTTTCAATCTTCCGGATTCCGTTTTGACAATTCCGAAAATCTTTTGTAATATTTTCTAATCTTTTTAAATATCCTCTTGAAATAAAAAAAAATAAATAAATAAAGAATCACTTTAAATATTCTCAGGGATCTTAAGACAATTTTTTCGCTATCTTGAAACCTTTCAAAATCTTTAAATAGCTGAACATTTCATTTAAAAATCTTGAAAAATCTGTATTTCGTTTTAAATGTTTTCAAGTTTTTTTTTTTTTTTTGCAATCTTCTCAAAAACTTCTAAATATCTGCTAAAATGATTCGAATTTTTCCTAGGATTTTGGAAAAATTCTGCAAAGTTAAAAAATTTCCTTTCAAATCTTCAGATTCTTTTTTGATGATTTTGGCAATCTCTTTTAATTTTCTGCAACCTATTGAAATATTCTCTTACGATAAATGTTGTAAAATAAAAATAAACAAAATTGAAAATTTTCCGAGGCAGTTTAAGAATTTTTCTTCACTTTCTTGTAACCTTTCAAAATTCTTAAGAAGCTTAAAAATTTTTTGTTCGAAATCTTTAAAAATCTGTGTTTTTTTTTTAAATTATTTTTATATTCTTTAAAAACTTCTAAATATCTCTTGAACTTATTCAAATTTTCCCTAACATTTTCTAATCTTGTAAAATTGAAAAATTTCGCTTTAAAATCTTCTACATTCTTTTCTGAAATTTTAGGAAATCATTTGAAATTCAACAATGAGTGCGAGAGTTTAGAAAATTTCGTTCCACCTATTTTTTTTGTATTGCTATCTTCTTTTAAACTCAGACATTTTTTAAAGCAGTTTCGTCTTTCTAGATTCTGGTTTTCCTTTACTGCTTATCAAAGGATTAAAATTTGGCAGAAGATGATGAATAGCGTCTGCATTTTTCAATTTCCTGTAACACATTCTGCTGTTAGGTGCTCTAAATTTTTTTTAAAACTTATTGTTTCCCTCTCGCGACTCTTCTGAATACCAATCAATTGGTAGCTCAAAAAATTTAAATATATCACATCCGTGACTAAGCAGCTCATGTACTGATTTTGGCATGTTATACCAAGCATAAAGATTTATGCAAAGATGAGCGGTTTCCAGACAGTAACTTTAAAATTTTGCACAAGCATCTATCCTGTCACACGTTATAACTTGGTATAAAATGCCACCATCACTACATAAGCTTCTTATCCCGGAAGTGATGTATTTTATTTTTTTGAGCTACCAATTGGTTGGTCTTTAGAAGATTTTCGGGAGGAAATTAATAAGATTTAAAAAAGAGTTAGATTCTGATAGGTGATTGATAAATGCAGACGCTATTCATAATCTTCTTTTGAATTCCGACCCTTTAATGAGCAGTAGTAGAAAAGCAGATTCTAGAAAAACAAAACCGTTTAAAAAATGACTGAGAGGATGACAGTCTCCATGGACTGAGCTGGATTGTTACTTGCTGGCGTCGACTCATGTCGACTTACAAACTGCCCTGTTCAAGGCCACATGATATGTCAAATCCTATAGAGCAACCTCCCCGCAGTGCATATCGGGAAACGCTGATGCGCTTCTCAAAATATTTTATCACCAAAGTAATTTCTTTATCGTCGGGTTTCTGGGAATTCCAAAAAACGCATAGCGAATTGTATACGCCTATTGAGTATCTAACCATATTTATTACTTATTCCGGATGCTTTGCTGCTTTGGAACATTTGCTCATGACAAGGGGTATTACGATTCGGACCCGGAGAAACGTGATAATCCCTATTTGCCCTTCTAGACATAAAACTGTGAGTCCAGATCTAGAAATATGGTTAGAAAGGTGAAAATAGAATAGATGAAAATAGAATACACAAAGAAAAGTGAATCTTCTTTTTTTTGTTGCAGAATTGAGTTTCCAGTTCGACTGTTTGCCCAATGGCGACCCCATTCCTGGTGCTCATCATATCAGGACTTCTGATTCTCCTGAAAGGTCTCTTTCTCCTCCCACACCTCATTCTCTGGGATCACCAGTCAGTTCTTCTGCTCCTGCCGTGCCTTCCCTTCGTTTAAGGTCCAGGTCTCCTGTTGCCGAAACCGGTCATGTACGCATACTTAGAAATAACCTTGAAAAAGTAACATCTCTTCGACTTATTCCCCACACGAATCCGAACCGGGTCTTCGAAATTCGAAGATACACGTTTCCTCGCGATAAACCAATTTACGTGAGAGGATTCAGTAATACCCTTGGACTCATTCCAAACGAAGAACTATCTGTTGTATCAACGCTTAATGGCGACGTCTTTGCAATATACGAGAGTAATATAAAACTTCGTGGAATATATATAATAAATGATAACTTACAAAATAAGCTTGAAAAACGGGTGAAAATAAACATGGACAGTGGTATGATTGAAGAATTGACTCCAAAAGAAGCCAAGGAATGTCCCTTAGGCAAGCGTCGGCCAGTCACAGCCAATTTTAAAATGATACACGCGGACGTAGATGACTTTCATCCACACCACGAATTTAATTCAAAAAAATGTAAAACTGAAATATAATATTGTCTGTGAGACCAAGGAGGATCAAAATGTTACATGTAACTGTTAATTATAATAAAAAGTTAATATATTATCGTTCTTAAGACTTCATTCTTTCGTCAATGTCCCAGTCTCTCTTTTTTTGGAAACAGATCAGGAAAAGTTGGTTATGATTCTCTTATGGAAATATTTCGGGAGCAAAATGATTCTAGGCGTATAATTTAGGTTGTTTTCATGAAATTTTCAACCTCTCAATTCTCCATATAAGATACCGTGAGATTTCCTTTATCACTCCACCCTAACTAATTTAATTCGCAGCGACGTATCTAACATTTTCCTATTAATTTTAAGAGGATACCATGCTATATGGATTTTATGGAATACATGGCAGAAATATTGCTGCCCGTTGAGCGAGGGATTGGAAATCATACCCAATTTGCGAGCAGAGTTAGTGTATTGGATGATAAAACTATTTAACATTTAGTGTAGGTAAAGCTGAGGTGCCGATGCTACTCAGATTGTCGGGACTATCAAGGATCATGACCTTCGTCTTATAAACATTACCTGATAGGTTATTAGTTCTGGCTCATGTAAAGATATCCTTAATCTTTTGCTTTAATGTCAGGCCCTAAAACAGATCCCTGAAGGACACCATAAGTTACCGGAAGCCCATTTCGATACAATGATTTTTGTTAGGATCGAATATCGCTTATTGCATATCTAGAAGATGAGCGGAAAATTATGCTGCAACTTTATTTGAGCCTCAAATTTGCTAATTTGCCATGAACCAAAACGATAATAATCTGCGATTCCGCGACCTTCGAGGACGCGGATAAAAGATAGAGGCCTATAATCACTTAGAGTAACCGGGTTCTTAACCAAAACTATAGGCCAAATGATCGATTTTTTTCGATAGGGTAGGGAATGTACATGAATTGATGAAATAATTCAAGATCTCAACTAAGTAAGAAAGAATGATATCCATAACTCTTTTATAGTAGCTGATAGAGATACCATCAACGCAGAAGGGAATACGAGGAAAATGTATTTAGGACACAATGATAATAGGCATTGAATTCTTCTACAGTTAGGTATTCAATACCATAATTGAAAAATTGTTTGAAACAGGTTTGAAACAGGTTTGCAAGTTTTAATTTTTTAATTCTAATGACCTGTAAAAATGTTTATGAGCTTCTCCTACAGTTTCAAAATCGGCCTTACTAACAGTAAGACGTTGACCGTAAACTTGGACTTTGAAACAAATTTGTCTTTTATACAATAAATTTTTTTATAAAGTAACCTGAACAAACTTCTTCAGTAAATTTTAAAAAGTCGCTTTAGACGCTACACAACTTGGCAGGATTATATTATACCATCAAATCTCTTTACAAGTCTGATATGTTGTTTAACAATTATTTTTACGATCCCTGTGGGGTACTTTATGAACAAATTCTCAGTATATTTAATTATGAATATTTGCACCAAATTACTTGGCTAACTTTGATTTCGAAATTCGTGTTCAAAAGCCACTTTATTTGCCTTTTTTGAATTAATCAAGTTACAATTTAGCCAATTCTTGAAATCTTTTGATGATACTGGCAGGATATATTTTGCCGATTAATGTTATTACATAATACCTTGAGTTCAGAAAAACACATTAAATAAATAAATAAAAAGGATAATGCAATGAAATCGGCACTTTCAACCAACTCTAAGAAAAGCTAAAAGTGATCATTTTTCTCGAATATTCACTTCTCTCAATCGGAATTATCCACTCAAAATTCACTTTAAATTCAGAATTACAAATATCTCTTCTAGTATATCTTCCAAAATCCCCTGTTCCAAATCAACATTGCCTTTCAGAAAGTTATCTCTTCCTAATAATTTCTAAAACATGTGATTAAAAATTTGAAAAGATGAAATTCATCTTTCCTTCTACATGTTTTGTAAAATTTAATCTTCAAATGAGTCATTACAGCTGAGACTATTTCAATTGTCCATGTAAACGACGGATTTTGTTGAAACCTAAAAAATTGTATAAATTGTGATAGCAGGTTTAACGAATTTCATCATTACATTATTTCCTTGGAACTGACTCTGACGAAATGTAAATATCTGTGAACGATAAGCTTGATGCCTACAATCTGCAAGATAACGAATATAGAATGTATGTATCACCTAATCCAATGAAGGACTAAAATATTCCCCGATTACATTTCTAATCCAATTCTTCAACTATACATTAATCAGTTTCCCTCTAATTAGGAAAAATGAGGACTGTTTCTACTCTTTTCTCATCCTTGGTGGTGATCCTCAATTCTATTGGTGAATATAATAATATAATATATCTAGAAATTTAAGTACCATATGTTAATGTGCACATATGGAACACTCAGAAAATCAGTTAACTGAATCAGCAATATTTTAGGAGGCTCAATTATGCAATATGGTTGCCCAGTTGGCACAAACGTCAAAGAACGTTATTAGAACGGCTCAAAAACGTCCTAAGTCAGTCCAAATAACGTTCCTTAAAAGAAAATGTTTCAGAAACGTTTTAAGGACGTATTTGGAACATGAAACGTTTTCATGCCCACTGGGTGGGTACACATTTTCATGTGTACCCAAGAAAAAAGTTAATATACTAATAATACTTCATGTGTAATGGATATTTAAAAAATATCGAATTGGATTAATGGATTTAACATTTGTTGAATATCAATTACATATCAAATAATGATTAGTAATAATATCGCAATCTGAACTAATCTGGAACTTTCTTCTTTTGAATAACTATTAATTTTCCCATAAAAATCAATGCTCTTCTAGAACAGGGCAGATGTGGTACCGTCTGGCAGCCAACGGATGAGTTTCACCCGTCAAGTGAAACTCGTAAACGATAACGACTTTTCCCGGTAGCCGGAAAATTAAACCTCTGTTACTTGTTGCAGATTTGAGTTCACAATTCGATTGTCTACCTAATGGCGAGCCTATTCCTGATCCTTCTCGTTCTAAAACTTCTTCTTCTGAAAGACCTAATTCTCCTGAATGGTCTCTTCATCCTGCTGGAACCGGTTTTCCGAGTTCTCGAGTCACGTCTTCGCCTCGTGCCGAGCCGCCTCTTCGTGTCCGGTCCAGGTCTCCTCCTGCCATTGGACATCCTATATCCCTACGTGAATTGCCACTTAACCAAATCAGATTTGTGCGACTTATTCCCAATGCGAATCCGAACCGACGATTCGAAATTCGAAGATTCACTTTTCCTCGCGATAAACCAATTCAAGTGAAAGGAAGATTTCAATCCCTTCGGCCTATGCCATTCGAAGAACAAGCTGTAATATCAACGTCCAATGGTGATGTCTTTGGAATATTGGAGAGAAATTATACAATTCTTCGTGGAATGTTTACAAAAAGAAATATTCACTCTCAATATCAGGTCGAAACGCGGGTTAAAATAAACATAATCAGTGGTGCGATTGAAGATATGACCCGAGAAGAAATCGAGGAAGCTCCTTTAGGCCAGAGACGCCCAGTCTCAAAGAATTTTCAAGCAATAATAGTATGATACTTAGACCACACTATTAATTAAAAAAAAACGTGAAAATAAAATACAATATTGTTTGGGGTCCGAAATTGAATCGAAATGTTACAAGTATCTGGTAATTGATAATCCTCATTTTATAACCTTCTATAAATTTGTCTCGCTTAAGAATATTAACCATCGGACACTTTTCAAACAGGTTTCGGATTTCAACTTTAAAAGTACATAATCTTATAGGAAATTCAATCCCGCATCTTTTTTCGAGACAAAAAAAGATTAAGCATATGCCGTTTCCAATGTAAAACCGAAAAACCAGTTTGTTAGAAAGCAAATTTATTTGCCTCCATACAGCCAATTCTTAGAATATATTAAGGAAATATAGAGCAAACTTTTGTTATAATATTCTACGACTATGAGAGTTGATTTTTAATCATTAATTTCACGCAAAATATGTTTTACATTTTTACCCAAGACAGTGCCTGAAATGTTAACTTTGTAACTGTATTTGCTTAGATATTATCGCAAAAATAAATGAATTGAAACATCTAAGCTTGCAAAGAGTAGAGTGAATTTTGACACATACGTGGAACAGGAATTTAGAAAAAGAATTGACCGGGAAAAATTACCAAATGACTGGCATAAAATTGGAAAATGAACCGGAATTACAAAATCATCCATCGCGTATACACCTTGTATTTTTTCTGGAACTTAAATCAGTTTTTCAAAATTTAAAATGGTCGTTATAGTAGACACCATATGAATTTTCCATTTAAAGGACGGACCTCGCATAAATCTTCAAATATTACATAAATTGTGATATCAGTTTTAACGAATCTAGTAAATAATTGTTTTTCTTTAAACTGCCTCAAATGAAATGTACATATCTCAGAAGCACAGCATTGAGACCAATAACCTAAACGATAACGAATTTACGATATATATTATCAAAGTTGACATAGCGCTAAAATATTCATTAGTCACATGTTTATTTCAATTCTGCATGAATACACTGATCAGTTTTTCCTTTGATTACAAAATATGAAGATTATTTCTACTCCCATCTTATCCTTGGCGTTTATCGTCAATTCTATTGGTGAATATAATAATATAATATATCTACCTTTTATCCCAATTGATATTTTCTTTCAAACTTTATCTGATCTTGACCGGAATGAGTAGGAATTTAATATGAATTTGTTCCGGGAGAATCAAGAATGTGTCTGTCAAAAAAAAATTGAAATCCGAAAAGTGCCCCTATTGATACAGAATTCGTACTATATGTGCACGTGTACACAAGGTATACTCCTAATGGGTGATTCACGAATTACGTCGGACAATTTTGTGGGTTGAGCGCTTTTGCAAAATCTTACTGTTTCTTCCGGAGGCGGAATTGGAAAATCTTACTTGAGAAAAATCTGTAAAAAAAAATAATAAGTCCAAAGATTAAAGGTGCAAAATATGCGAAAGAAATCCAGGGCGCTAACATTTTTTTGAATTATATAGAGTTTAAGAATAATCCGAACAAGTTTCAAAATTTATCTTCGGTTTCTGTTGACGAAACGAGCTTAGTTGCTTTTCTCTCCAGAAGAAAAAATATGCCGCAAGAGAAAAATATTCTGGAAGAGAAAATTAGAATCTGGGAACATATGCCGCAAGAGAATACACAAAGAAAATGTAATCCCCCTGTTCTTGTTCCAGAGCTGAGTGTACAGTTCGAGTGCTTACCAAATGGTGCCCCTATTCCTGTTGTTCCGCGTTTGGGAAATTTTCCTTCTCCTGACAGACAGAATTCTCCTGTAAGGCCTCTTTCTACTGTCAACGCCCAATCTCCGGGTTTTGCTGCCAGGTCTTCTCCTCCTACCGAGCCTCATCTTCGTGCCAGGTCCATATCTCCTCCTGCCAAGAACCGTCCTATACGACTACGTGGAGTGGAAAATCACCAACTTAGACTTTTTCGGCTTATTCCCAACACGAATCCGAACCGCAGATTCGAAATTCGAAGATACACTTTTCCTCAAGATAAAACAATTCTAGTGAAAGCAGAACGTAGTGTCCTTGAACCCATCTCAACCGAGGAACGAACTGTATTATCAACGTCCAATGGTGACGTCTTTGCAGTATTAGAAAGAAATAATACAATTCTACGTGCAATATATAAAGTGAGATGTTTCTCTGAATATCAGACTGAAGCACGGGTGAAAATAAACATGGACAGTGGCGCTGTTGAATATATGACTCGAGAAGAAATTGATGAATCTCCCTCAGGCAAGAATCGCCCAATCTCAAAGAATTTTAAAACAATAATTCTAGACCTACTTCCACAAAATTAATTTAATTTATTACAAATATTAAAATAAAATATGATATTGTTTGTGATCCGGCGTAGGATAAAAATGTTACAAGTAGCTGGTAATTGAGGGGCCGCATTCTATAACTGTCTATACTTTTTTTTTCGCTCAACGACGTTGCCCCCATGATACATTTTCAAATAGTTTATATTTTAATTTTATAAGTACATATTTTTATAGGAAGTTTAATTACGCATTTGTGAAATTATTGAAATCTTTCTGAAATCCTTAGGAAATCATTAATATTTAAGTACATTCTTTGGAATCTATCTGAAACTTTTGTGAAATAATTGAAATCCTTGCGAAATCTTTTTAATGTATCCGAAATCTTTGCGAATTATTTGTGAAAATTGTTCAGTCTTCGGGATATCATTGAAATCTTTGTGCACTCTTGGAAATTTATCTGAAATCTTTGTGAAATATTTGAAATCTTTCTGAAATGATTGAATTCATTAAAATCTTTGTCTTTATTGAAATCTTTGAGAACTCATTTGAGTCTTTGTGAATACATCCCGTTTTGTTTATCTAAATGACACGCTCGTTCCACAACACTGCTCCGACCCAGGTCGCTGATCAATCACTCTAGCGATCACATCAGGCGAAGAGCTTCACAAAGTCAGCATATGAAGCTCTTCACTCGGGCCAATTAGTATCCAAGTTCTTTTGTTTCAGGCGTTATGCACTTCACTGACACTCTTCTTCATGCATTTTTTATAAACTATTTGTCGTCACGCTTTTCTAAGGCTTCTTATGCCTCTTCGAATTATGGTCTCATTCACACATTCTAACAATTATTTTCTCTGTCTACCTCTGGATACGCTACGATTCACTTTATCTAAATATACTTGCTTCTTCAGTCATTCTTCTTTCATTCTCTCCACATGTCCAGCCTATTTAAAAAGACTTCTTCCACTCTTGTCAAACAGCGTTACCTCTACGCCACACATGAATCTTGCTGACTTTTCGTGAACATTTCAGTTCACTTCTTCAGGGCTAACCTGAAACTTGGGCTAAACCTAAAGGTTAGCCCTGAAAAAGTAAACAGCAATGTTCACAAAGCGTCGGCAAGATTTGTGATCCAGCCACGTAATGCAAGATCTAGTGGTGATACAGCCATTTGAGGCAAGATCAGTCAGTTCCTGCCACATGAGGCCAGATCAGAGTTCTAGCCAATTAAAGAAAGATCAAAGTTCTAGCTACTTAAGGTAAGATTCAGTGGTGATTCAGCCACATAAGGCAAGATCTAGTCGTGATCCAGACACTTAAGGCAATATTATAGAGTTCCAGCCACTAGCGACTTAAGGCAAGATCTAGTGGTGATCCAGACACTTAAGGCAAGATCTAGAGCTGATCCAGTCACTTAAGGCAAGATCTAGTGGTGATATAGCCACTTGAGGCAAGATCAGTCAGTTCCTGCTAGTTGAGGCAAGATCAGAGTTCTAGCCAATTAAGGAAAGATCAGAGTTCTAGTTACTTAAGATAAGAACTAGTGGTGATCCAGCAAATTAAGGCAAGATCAGTCTGAGTTACAGCCACTTAATGCAAAATTAGAGTTCCAGTCACTTCAGGGAAGATCAGAGTTCTAGCCACCTAAGGCAAGATCTAGTGGTGATCCAACCACTTGAGACAAGATCTATTGAATATCCAGCCACTTAAGGAAATTGGCTGGAGAGCTAAGATCTTGCCTTAACTGTCTGAATCACGACTAGATCTTGCCTTAAGTGGCTCGATCACCACTAGATCTTGCCTTAAGTGGCTGGATCACCACTAGATCTTGCCTTAAGTGGCTGAATAACCACTATATCTTGCCTTAACTCTGATCTTGCCTTAATTGGCTAGAACTCTGATCTTGCCTCAAGTGGCAGGAAGTGACTGATCTTGCCTCAAGTGGCTGGAACTCAGACTGATCTTGCCTCAAGTGGCTGTATCACCTCTAGATCTTGCCTGAAGTGGCTAGAACTCTAATATTGTCTTGAATGGCTGGAACTCTAATCTTGCCTGAAGTGTTGTGGGACTTCAGGGTTATGGAACTTATTGGTTTTGATTTTGTGAAGTGATGGGCGTATGGAATTATGAAACTAAAACTCTCCGAGATTGAGGTTTGAAATTTGCGTGTAAGTTTCTGCGTTGTTTTACTGCATTTTAGGTTTGTAGTTTATTGGGATTTGAGATTTACGAGTTTTGAGTTTAGAAATTTTGAGGTTATGGGTTTTAGGGTTATAGGTTATATCGATCTCAAGGTTATCGAGCTTTGAAGTTATAGGGTTATATAGCTTAAGCGTTGATATTGTTGGGTTTTATAGTTTCAAGCTGTTTTTTGATGTTAGAAAAAAACGCTAACGTGATGGGGCAAAACAGGTTTCGGATTCGGTTTCAGCGACCCAAAAAACATATAATCCACTAGGTCTGGTTTAAGGAACACTCCACTGTTTTTTTTTGCTCCTTATATAAACTGTAATATCACTTTTTATGAATTTAATAATTATATCTTTTTCCTTCAGTTTAACTCTGATGAAATGTAAATATCCTGGAAGAATAGCCTCAAAGCCTGTAATAACATAGATAACGACTATAAAATATACTATATATTTAGTAAATCACTGAAATATATATCAGTTACATTGTTAGTCAAATTCTTCTTTAGTGCATTAATAAATTTTTCCTTTAATTAGAAAAGATGAGGACCGTTTCCACTATCGTCGTATCTCTAGCTTTGATCCTCAATTCTATTGGTGAATATAATATAATATAAGATAAGATAATATATATATATATATATATATATACATAATTCTCAATACATTTATTTAAGCTATACGAAAATCAGAATTTGTGCGATTTAATCTACATTTTAACATAGTTGCTATTTTCTTTCAATCTTCATTTAGGTTTTTCAAAATAAATACCAATTCAATCTGCATTTATTCTGGGGAACCCAGAGTGTGTGTAACCCAAAATGATAACTCTTTTTACAGAATTGTTGAATTTACAACTGAACAATAAGTTTTCACGAAAAAGAATAATTTAAACCATTCCTAGACTAATAGCAAAACTATAATAACAGAATTTTCATATAAAAAGAATTAACTTTGAGCTAACAATAGTTGAAGAAAATGGAGAAAAAATGGTAGGAGGGGAAAGAGTCTTACGTCTATGATACATAAATAGGAATTTCTATAATTGATCAACCTAAAAATTAAAGTTTATACAAAAATTAAAGTTAATTTTAATTGTAATATGCTTTCGGATTTTAATATTCTCTTCCGTTATGTTTTATTCTCAAACTAATCCTTGTCGGTACTTTTCTCTACAGAAAATAAACTAACAATCCGGCAAAATATGTCAGAAGTAAATACACAACATAAATTTAATTTTCTGTTACTTGTTGCAGATTTAAGTTTAGAGTTCGAGTGTTTACCTAACGGAGAGCCTATTCCTGGTGTTCCTCGTTCTGAATCTGCTTTTCCTCCTGACAGTCATGATTCTTCTGGGTCCTCTTTTTCTCCAGCCAGACCTCATTCTCCGGGTTCTGCGGTCAGGTCTTCCCCCTCGGCCGAGCCATCTGTTCGTGCGAGGTCCAGGTCTGCGCCTGGCAGTCGTCCTCCAATGCGCGTATTAAAAATTGATTTTGAAAACCTTAAATTTTTTCGACTCATTCCCAATACGAATCCGAATCGGAAATTCGAAATTCGAAGATATACTTTTCCTCGCGATAACCCAATTTATGTGAAAGAACAAAATAATGTCCTTGGCCTCATTCCAACCGAAAAACAAACTGCATTATCAACTTCTAGTGGTGACGTCTTTGCAATATTGGGAAGAAATAATACAATTCTTCGTGGAATGTATACAATACCATATCACTGTCCTCGATTTCGGAATGAAAAACGGATAAAAATAAACATGGAGAGCGGCTCTGTTGAAGATATGACTGCAGAAGAAATGGAGGAATCTCCCTTAGGCAGGAATCACCCAATCTCAAGGAATTTCAAAAAAGTGTTTGTGAACGACTTACTTCCAAAGTATTAATTAAACATTTTGAATCTAAAAGTAAAATATAATATTATTTCTGATCTGAAGCAGGATCAAAATGTTACAAGCAACTGGACCTGGAACAACAATAAAGTGATATTCTCTACATGGGCGCAATTTTTTTTCTTTTCCACCAGAATGAAAAAAGTAATTAACCATTTTATTTATTAAAATACAGCAAATTCTGAGATACTAAAACATTGAATATCATTCCGATTATCAACTTCAGATCTGAATCATCCACTTGTTCGAATCATAAATTAACTTTCACACAACTTCATTCATATCTTTCGAGTGGCAGTTGTTGGAAACGAATTCTCATCTGTGAAACATGAATTTTCCTCCAGCATGTCTGTTAAGAAAATTAATTTTCTACAAAAAAAATTTCAACAGAATATTGCGATTTTTCACCAAAGAGTACGTAATTACCTTTTTTAGTTTCGAAATCTACCTTGGCAAAACTAACATCTTCATCGTAAACTTAGCCCAGCCTTATCAGCTTTAACATAAATATTGTCTTCCAGATATTGAATTATAAATCATGAATCATCTTTATCAGACTCGGTTGAGGGGCTCATCAGACTTGAAATCGTACGTACTCTTTCCATGATATCCCAATAAATTCCTTCATATCGCTTGACATTTATACAACCTATTAAAATCTTCTCAAATCCTTTGAAATTCGGTAACTTTGAAAAATCTTCTAGAATCCAATTAGAATAAAATGTGATTCATGATTCTAATTTTCAACCTATTTTCAGGCTGTGTACTTGACAGGGAAATTAACAAAAGTTTTTTTTCACCGGGAAGAAAAGGGAAAATGACTGGGAATTTGATTGAGTCGCGGGGATTTAACTCCCCGAGCTTGAACGCTCTTTTCCTCATACCCTTCATCCACGTAATCTAATTTGCAACATTTCTTCGCACATTCTTACAAATTTCTTGCAGTCGGAGACCGAGTTTGTTGACATTATTTCTTTCCAAAACGCCTCCGGGTAATCTCTTTCCTAAGACTCCGGGAAATATTTAAACCTAATACTCCTAAACTTCGGACAGCCACACAAAAAGTGATGGAAGTTTTCTATCTCCTCATCACACCACCCGCAACTCTCACCCAGTGGGAGTTCGCATCTCTCGCAACTTAGCCTTATTACCTTGTAGTGAATGTTAAGAAGCCTTAACTGCGCGAAAATTCTCTCAAACTTGATATGCATTCTCTTTAGCAGATAAGGCTGTGCCCCTGGACGAATTTCAAGGTAAGGCCATGTAACCAAACTCTTAGATTTTGTCCTGGAATCTAGGTCTAGTTGCAATTGTTTTCTTGTATATTTATCAAGTAACTCGCCGGATCTTTCTACTATATCTTCGATGGAAGCTGTGCTCCATACCTGCAGCATCCCACTTTCCTTGAAAAAGGCCTCAGTCCCCCGAACCATCCATTTTACAAATTTTCTCAATCCAAGACAATTTTCTGGAAAGTATGACACAGGACAACGGCAGCGCTCCAGTTTCCAGCCGTACCGCGTGGTTGGGCGTGCAGGAGGGCAGATGCATCAACTGCCTAAAAAAAGATAGCTGCACCCTTTCTATATCGCCCAAATGATTTTGCCCCCAGACTTGGACTCCGTATAATAGAGTACTAATTATCAAGCTCTGATACAGTTTTGCGTATGTTGACCATGAATCTGCTTTGAAATTGTTAATTATTCTCAGGGTCGCTCCCATCGCTGAGTTAGCCGAACTCACAAACATTTTCGCAGCGCTGGAGTACGAACAAGAATTTCTAAACGGTACCCCAAGATACGGGTATTCTTCGGACACGTCGATTTTTTCCTCTCCGAATTTGAATGACGAAAATTTATCAACGAAAGCTTTTCTACCTTTGCGAAATATTACAATTTTTGTTTTCTCCGTGTTTACTTTTGATCTATTCTGAATGCAATATACACGTGAAGCTTCCAATTTTCTGGCTAGTTCTATCGGGGTGTCGGACAAGAGTACCAAGTCATCCGCGTACGCCAGTATCAAGATCTCCAAAATGCTGCTAATAGAAATTCCTCTGCAACCTTGTCTCCGTAAGAAATTTTCTAAATCGCTTATAAATATCGAAAAGGAATAAGGGCTCAGTACTTCTTTTCGCAACACACCTTGAGAAACCTTTACTAATTCGGTGCAACCTTCCTTCGTTCTAATTCTAGCGTACGCGTTTTCGTAGAAGTTTTTTATTATATTTATAAACTTAGTACTAATTCCATTTCGGTGTAGTTTACTCCACAATAAGTCGTGTGGTACGGAAGGAAAAGCAGACTTAAAATCGACAAACGCTGCGTAAACTGCCCTTCTTGGGTGCCTAAGGTGAATTTGAATAGTGGAAGGCTGCGCAAAAAGGTTATCCAAGCAACCCCTACCTCTTCTGGAGCCGGATTGAAACTTCAGAATTGCATCGTTTTCCACTATCCAAGTTATTAGCCTTTCTGAAAGAATTTGCGTGAAAATTTTGGCAATGCAATTCACTAGAGTTATCGGTCTGTAGTTTTCAGGATCACCCGGGTCTCCCTTCTTGTGCAACATGGTCATGGCAAGTGCTCCCCAATTCTTTGGGACTTTTTCCACCTCCATAACTTTATTATACAAGTTTTCTAAATACATTATCCAGTTTTCCGGTAGTCTTGTGAAAAAGCTATAATTTATTTGATCCCAACCCGCTGCTTTCCCATCCTTGCTCTTTCCCAGGGTTTTTAAAATTTTGTTCTCTGTAATTCGCCCGTCTAATAAAGGTACCACGATGCGATTGAGGCTTGTTATATACAGGTTACAGATCGGGAAAATAGTGTGGAGATAAGCCTCCCAGGTTTCCCTATCGGCAAAGTTAGCTTTTATGTTTCTGCAACGCTTTGCATTTACAATTAACCCAAAAGGTGCCGAATTACTTGCAGCAGCTAGTGGTTCCACCGTTGTTTTTTCTTAAGACCTTCGTTTATCTTTTATCATTGTACTATATGCACTTTTGAGTTGAAAATACTTTTTGTTGCTTGAGCCCTTAAAATCCTCTTGGCGACATTTTTTGAAAGCATTTCCCATGCTACGCTTTACCTCCTGACATTCACCATCAAATCACCTCTTATTTCTGTAAACAATGCCTCGATTATTCGCTACTTCGTCTTTCCATCTCATACGCCCTGTAAATTCCTCAGCTTTCGATCTGTCAAACATTATTCTAACCAACCCCGGCGCTTTCCCTTGCTTATGGAGTGACTCCCTAATAAAGTCAGCTAAACGTAGGATGGTCGGGAGATGATCTGACATGGTTACTATCGGCAACACTTCAAAATCCTTTACTATTGACATACCGCTCATAAAGAGCCGGGCCAGATCAACCACACTTGTCTCCCCTCTGCTGATCAATGTAAAATGTGCCGGTGAGTCACTTATCGATCTTCCATTTCATAACATGAATTCGTTGGTTTTCATAAAATTGACTAAACTCCTGCCTCTAAAATTCGTGAAGGGATCTTTAGAAATCCTTTCATGAGATAACAATAAATTGTTGGAAATTATATTCCTGTCCAGTTGGTTAAAATGAGCCACTCTACAGTTAAAATCGCCTCCGATAATCATAGGTGAAGAGGGATATGAGGCATTAAGTGAGAAGAGGACCGCATTAAAATTCTCTAAGAAGTAAGAAATATCAGTGCTCGGAGAAACGTAAGCTACCCCCAATATGAATTCAACGGCCGCGGTTCTGACCAATAAAAAAATATATTCATAAGATGATAACAATAACTTGGCAAAATAATTTTTTCTGCATAAAAAAATACCTATCCCGCCCTTCGCTCTGCCTTCTGATGCTTCTCTCTGTGCTGGCGAGATGAGTTAAAGCATGTCTTCGGCAATTGCAGACGTATTCATGTTCGAAGCTGGTACCCATGTCTCGTAAACACAGAGGATGTTTTTCTCGTTGTACATTGACTTGAGGTCTTTTAGATTTGAGAACCCGTGGATATTCCAGAAGATAAATAAATAAAAAAATAAGATAAAAAAAATTTCTAATTTAAAAATTTTTCTAATTTAACAAAAGAAAATCAGCGTACCATAAGGAAAATACGTCAGGGTATGTCCAGAAAAATTCTTACGAAGAGTCATTGGATCCCATATGACCTTTAAGTTATTATTCAGAGGTTTGACCCCAACAAGTTAAAAGAATAATAATTAGGTAATAGAACTGGAAATTTGCGTAGAGAATTATAACTTTCATTTGAGTTTCACCTTAGGGCAGAAATTTTCTTTAGGAATTATAATTTTTCCTTTAGGAAGGAATTCCGTGCAGAATTAGTATTTTAATTTTTAAACAGGGAATTTCTCGTGAAGAATTATAATTTGAACTGCAAAAGGGAATTTTCGACATAAAGCGAGAATTTTAGAATAAAATTTTAATTCTTTTTTAGAAGAAGCGAATATCAGAAGTATTCCTGTTCAAATTCAGAATTGTAATTATATTTCCAAAATGTCCTGTTTCCAATCAGAAACTCATTCCAATTTTTCCAATCATAAACAGAATCAGCATACGTCTTTTCAATTATACAGAATTCTGTAGAAGTTTATGAATTCAATTAAAGTCTTTTCAAACTCTCTTGAATTTTCTTGAAATATTTAGGATATAACTTAATTTATTATTGATTTTTTAAATTCTTTTTAAAACATGGAATTCTTTTTAACCATTTCCAAATTCAAGAACATTCGTCTATGGGTGAATTGATTTGAAATCATTTAAATGCTTTCGAAGGATTTTGAATTTTCTTAAATCATTTAGAATACAGGGTGAATTAATTTAGATTATTTGGAGTCTTTGTGTTCTGCAGAATTCTCTCGATTTCTTAGGATTCATTTGTAATCGTTTGAATGCTTCTAAAGATTTTTGAACTCGTCTCTTTAAATCTGCAGAATACTAGGAAATCAAGAGAATTCAAAAGACTTGAAAAAATTTACAATAATTCAACGTGAATTCTAAAGATTTTAGAAGAATTCAAAAAAGTTTTGAAATAAATTAAGTTATATCCTAAATTGTTATTCAAGAGAATTCAGAGATCTTTAAACGAACTCAATAGATTACAAATGAATTCTAAGAAATCCAGAGAATTCAGCAGAATTTAAAAGACTCTAAGGAATCCAAATTAATTCAACGTGTATTCTAAATAATTCATGAAAATTTGAAAACCTTTGAAAGCATTCAAATGATTTTAAGTCACTTGAAATATTTATACAGAATTCTGCCACGCTCATCAAATTTCGAAGAACCTAGTCAATTTTTTAATTTTTTTCATGCACCGGATTTCGGTGAGCCAATATTTTATCTGGAACATGTTGAAATGAAAGAATTGACTTTTTCGCAATTTACGGTTCGATGAAATTTGAGCCCATCTGATTTAAACAGATAAAAACATTCGTAATCGCACCTTTTTTTTTTTTGAATGCTCGAAGCAAGGTGAAGTTATCTAAATTTTCCATGCAAACGACGGATTTCTTGAAACGTAAAATATTATATAAATTGTGATGTCAGTTTTAACGAAATTGGAAATTTTATTTTTTACCTTGAATCTGACTCTGATGAAATGTAAATATCTGAGAAGCATGAGCTTGAGGGCTATAGTCTATAAAATAATGAATATAATTTACATGTTTCATATCGTCTAATGACGCACTGCAATATTCATCAGTTACGCTGTTAACACAATTCTTCATTATTCAGTTTTTCCTCTAAGTAGAAAAGATGAGGATTGTCTCTACTCTGGTCTTATCCTTGGGGGTAATCCTCAAATCTATTGGTGAATATAATAATATAATATATCTTTAATTCTTAATACAGCTAAAATTATTCTAGTGGATTTGAGAATATGTGCGTTACAAAAATGGAATTCGAAAACGTCCCTATCAATATCGAATTCGTACCATATGGGTAAGCGCACATATGGTACAATTCTAAGGGATCATTAAAAAATTAAGTTAGACCATTTGGTTTGTTAGAACAGAAGCGAGTTCTCTCTTGAAGAAAATTCGTAATTCATTTTGAATGGAAGCTTCTAATGTGTCCCCTAAGGGTTTACGTTTTTCTTGTATCTCTTCCCTATTCCTTTACACACCTGCCACACACTTTCATGGTGGTGGGAGGGGGACCTACAGTTTAAGGTGGGTTCCGAACCACCAAGAGAAACAGCTTTAAGTACTTGGAGAACCCTTTTCCTTAGAGGTACCGGTCCCACGACTCTCCGGAGATGAACAAGTCCCTTGCTAGGCTAGTGTTCACCGCTTGGGCCGCCGAGGCTCTTCCAGAGTGCGAGGCGGGAATCGAACCCGCAAGCCGACGGAGTGGGTCCAAAGCCTACGCCTTAACCCCCACGACTATCGTGCCACTTTCGTAATTTATTTAAATATAGGTTTTTAAATTATTTTCGACTTTCCACGAAAGGGAAAATATAATACACCGTCAAAATATGCCGAAAGAGAATACACAACGAAAGTTGAATCCTCTGTTTCTTGTTGCAGATTTGAGTTCAGAGTTCGAATATTTACCTAATGGAGAACCTATTTCTGGTGTTCCCCGTTCTGGTTCTGCTTATCGTCCTGACATACATGATTCTTCTGGACCTTCTTCGTCTCCAGCCAGGCCTCATTCTCCAGGTTCTGCGGTCAGGTCTTCCCCTACTGCCGAGCCATCTGTTCGTGTGAGGAGCAGGTCTCCGGCTGTCAGGCGTGCTTCTATACGCGTATTTAAAATTAACCTTGAAAACCTTAAATTTGTTCGACTTATTCCCAATACGAATCCGAACCGGGAATTCGAAATTCGAAGATATAGTTTTCCTCGCGATAAACCGATTCTTGTGAAAGAACAAAATAATGTCCTTGGGCCCATGCCAAGCGAAGAACAAACTGTATTATCAACATCTAATGGTGACGTATTTGCGATATTGGGAAAAAATAATACAATTCTACGTGGAATATATACAGTAATTTGTAACCACTTAGGACATCCGCTTAGAAAAAGAATAAAAATAAACATGGAGAGCGGCGCAATTGAAGATATGACTTCAGAAGAAGAGGAGGAATCTCCCTCAGGCAGGAAGCACCTTATCTCAAAGAATTTTGAAAAAATATTTGTAAGGGACTTAATTTCACACAATTAATCTAATTTTTAATGTAAAACTAAAATATGATACTGTATCTGGTCTGGAAAAATCAAGGAACATGTTGGTTCAACATTAGTGTTACAATTTATTCACCAATAAAGGGACATTGTCCATAGACGCTCCATTTCTATTTTCTTGGCACCATTGCATATTATTCTGATCATTGACTTCAGATAAAAATGATCAACTTTTTCGGATCCAAAATTAACTTTCACACGTCATTCATATCTGTCGAGTGGCAGTTATTATACTTTTTCTTAAAATACGTTGGTCAGTCATGGACGATACAATATTTAGAAAACTAAAGCAGCGATGTTGCGTTCTATTCATGTCCGCCTATACATGCACACTAAAGCATGAACCTGGCAACGAAAATATTTTTTTTTGTCTTTAAAATTGTTTCTAAAGATTCACCTAGTTCCGACTCCCAATTCTCAAATAATTTCAACTTCATAAAGCCAACAGAAAATGTTTTCTACAATGAGAAATTTTAAAGAAAATACATAAATTTTCAACCACAAAAAGATCAGCTCTGATTAAAATATTTTACTTTTGAACTAAAAATGAAACAGTTAAATTTTCAGTTATTATAATAATAATTTCGAACTAAAAAGAGACGAATTTTCATTTGAGAAAGATCAATTTTCCTCCGACATGTTAGTTAAGAACATTCATTTTCTGCACAAGAAAAAAGGAATTATCAAAAAAAGTGATGAATATTTTACCAAAATTTGACGTCAGCACAGTTTTATTATATAATAACGCGAACTTTGCGTAATCTTCTTTTCCAGTTTTGAAATCTGCGTTAGCAATATTCACATGTTCATCGTAAATTTAGCCCATCCGTATAAGCTTTAAAAAAATATATTGTCTTTCAGATATAAAATAATAATCATAATTGATCTTGATTAGAAATTTTGTAAAATCCTTTTAAATCCCTTTATATATTTTCAAGTTCTTACAAATCATTAGAAATTCCTTGCAATAACTTGCAATAGTTTGCAATATTTGAAATCAAATCTAGTTTTTGGAATCCAATGAAATCTGTTAGATTCCTGTTGAAACAAATGCAGATACATTTTTAACTAAAAATGGACATAGACCCTATATGTCCAATTATCCCAAGTCCCACACAACCCTGTGTGCCTCATTATCTCCTATGCCATATTGCCCCACATATACAAACCTAACCAAAAACTGCTCGTGCAACATTATTCCATGGGCCATATTACCCCATTTCATATCAACTAATTTTACGTTGCCCCATAATACCACAAATATCCTATCCCAACCAAAAAAAATTGACCTGATGAGCCATATGTGACATATAGTCCTATGTTCCATATTGCCTCGAATGTCATATTTCCAAATTACATTAAATCATATTACCAGAAAAAAAAAATCTATACCCCTTACCTCACATCATTCCTTTCCTCACCGAGCGAGTCACGCCTACCCCAAAGCTTAATGGTATAATAATAAAAATATTACAACATTTTTCGTTGCCGCAGTGAAACCATAGACCCAAGTTTGTCACCATTTCTATTATATTTTCCCAGCCCAGTGAACGAACGCTCAAGCATTATATTTCAGTTCACCCATAATATCGTCATAAATAAAGCAGCCATAATCAAAGAAAGCAAGGAATAGATTTTTGACCAATAGGATTCGAGTGAGAGTTGGAAAGGATTCGAGTAAGATTTCGAAAGGATTCTTCCTTTCAATTTCTTTGTTGTAGGATTCTAAATGTTTTTCTAGATACTTAACTGACATGCTTTTTTTAGGATAGCGTTCGGTTAACATGGAAGCCAAGATTGGAGTTCATTGGAGTGAGTCCATCTCCTGTGGGTCACGTTCTTCACATCTTCCTTCAATGACTGCTCTTCTTTACTTTTGCATACCCGCTGAGACCGTTTGCACAGGCAAGATTCAAACCATTTGATTCGTATATTAGAAAGATTGAGAAGTCCTAGCTTTGACAACAGCAGCTTATGATCCACAGTATCAGAGGCCTTCGAGAAGTCAATGAGGACAACGACAGTGATCTTTCTATCATACATTGCTTTCTTGAAGTCAGCTGTCACTTTTTGAGAGGCCGTAAGTGTACTGTGACTCGCCTTGAAGCCTGAATGCATTGAATCCATTAAATTATTGGTGTCAAGGTATTCCAAAAATTGTTAGTGGACATTACGCTCTAAAGGCTTAGATAAGATACATAGGATAGATATAGATCGAAAGTTTTTAGGGGATATAGGGTTGTAGATTTCTGGAATAGGTCGAATAATAGCCTTCTTCCAGGAGTCCGGCAAAATCCTAACCTAGAGAAAAGCATTGTAAATATAAAGAAAAATAAGAAAAATCACAGGAAGAGCTAGACGTACCATTTTAATAGATATAACATCATGTCCCTGAGCATTAGATTTTACTTCCCATAGGGTTTGCTTCGTAAAGTAAAGAAGATATTAAATATGTCAGTATAATTAGACCAGGCCTTTTTGATAAAAGCCAGATATCTTCTTTTTTCTGTTTATTATAGCATTACAATTGTATTGATTAAATGCATCCCTGATTATTGCTTGGACTAAATTCCACAGTTTACCAATTTGAGCTTTGAAAACCATATGTTTGTCCTTTTAGCTAATCTTCGTTTGTTTTCGCGTCTTTTCATCAAATTGTTCATTTCGGGAGTGATCCAAGAAGAAATTTTCTCTTAGGTTGTACCAGATGTGGAGGAGCAAATTCGTTGAATGGTGAAGATAAAAATAAAGTTAATTTTTTGACTTTCCTGTTAATATCCACCTCAGCATACAAATCTTTCCAATCATAGGTCAGAATGTGCTCCAGGTATAGAAATTAGGTTTGCATTGGGAGGTCGGTTTTGAACGAATCGGTATTGTACATCAGTGAGGTCATGGTTATTGACGAAAGAAACATCGTGTTGACAGTGTGAAAGTACCTTATCTAAATCATCTCCTATCACCAAGTAAATACGCGTACTACAAAAATCAGTGTGGTGGGGTACAGTAACTAATATTACAGAGCGTACTACCGAATTCATGTATTTTGTTGAATTATTTAATGGATTTAGGTTAGTGTTGTGACCTTCTGCTAGGATGATGTAATTATAGTTAGGGATCATGGACAAAATTGCATATTACAATTCGTTGCCATCGAAATCGATAGAAGCGGACATAAAATGGTGTTTGAATTCAAGGTAATGAGCAATTGAATATTGAGGATCAACATTATAAATATTTAGGATATCCATTGAAAATGTGGAATGGTTAGTTTAAAGTCGCAGGTTACCTGAAATATTATTAGCTCATTGGAAAAGATAGTCCAAATAGAAATATCATGAACAATAACCAACAGAGACCAATCTAAGTAATCACAAATTAGGTTAAGTAGTGTCCTGTAGTTGCTCAAATGGCAGTGTAGATATAAATCTAAAACAATCTTAAGTGGTACTGAAGCATGGAAACTAAAGTATACCGTAGAAGTATAAATCTCTAATATAGGGCAGGGAACAGTTTTAATATTTTGATAGAATCTGCTGCTGCGGGTACAATAATATATTTTTCAGATAAAAAATAAAGCAGCATATAGTATATTCGTGCACACCCATCCTCCTTGCGACACACAATTTTTCTACCCGCAATCCACAGATACTTGATTATTTTGTCTCTTCTGAGACCCAGGGCAATGTCGCAGATTTTCCTGTTTAAAGATGGCTAGGCCTCACGTGAATAAACAGGTTGTTTATCTTTGCTCGTACACTCTAGGTTATCAGTGGAGAAGTCTCTAAGAATCTTCCGTCTATCAAGGAGTTCGTCTCACAGTTGCTGATTGCCGAGTTTCGCAACAATGATGGGAGAGTTGGAGATTTGGTTATTAAGTCCACGGTAGGAATAAGATCATCATTCGGTTTCATAGGGAAATTATGAATTTTCAGTGTATATTTTTTATTTTTCCGGTCTGTAAATTATACTTCTTTCTGAAATGTTCGTGTCCTAATTCATAATTTTCATTCTTTTGGAAAATTATCTGATCCAACTAATGTAAACATGGTCTAATGTAGAACTCCATATGAATGCTTCCACAATCTTCCAGAACGAAATAAAAATTATAATTCGTTTTAAAAATTCCCTTTTTAAATTGTACACCGAATTTCAAGACTTTGAAGATTCTAAAAATTTCAAAATATAAAACAAATCGCAAGCGGCATCACTTATGTGATCGTCAGTATCGACAATAAAGTCTTTTTCATTATTTCTTTCCTTATTGAACAAACTGGTAGTAATAAGATAAAAACCTCACTCATGCTAAATTATTACTTTTGCGCCATTCAAGGACAAAATCAGTATGAATATTGCATTCACATAAAATGAATCAGTTTTTCCTCTAATTAGAGAAGATGACGATTGCTTTTACTCTCATCTTATCCTTGGCAGTTATCATCAATTCCATTGGTGAATATAAAAATATAATGCATCTATAATTTTAAGTTCTTTTTTTTAACCTAGAAGAAAGTCAGAGTTCATGCGATTTAATTGGCATGCTATTCTAGATGCTATTTTCTTCAAAAATTTATTTGAGTTTGGTCGCAATAAGTTTGAATTTAATCTGAATTTTCCTATCAGTATGGAACTCGTACGTTATGGGACACTCGCAATTGATCATCCACAAATTACGTAAGATGATTTGGGGGATGTGGTGCCTAAATCATTTTGAATTTTAGGCTACACGTCTTTTATATTTTGCCACCACTTACAAAAAAAAATACCAAAAAAAAACTTGTTTTCAACTTTATGGAAAACAGACTTCATTAGCCAAAATGCCTGAAAATAAAAAATTCGTTCAGGTTTAATCAATCTGCATACTATCATGAATTCAATTTGAAATGATTTGAATTACTAACATCTTAAGTGAGGAGTTTACTTTCAAAAGGGCATATATCCACTTTTGAGAATTTTTTGTTTTTTTTGCGTTGATCGTATCTTTAGGATGAGCCCTATCAACCTGTGTATCAGTTTCCTCCAAAAAAGCTTTCTATCCCATATTAGAAGTTAGTTAAAAATTTGCTCTGCCACCAAAAGAGCATGTATCTAGTCTCCGGATGATGGAATAATGAGATAATGAGAATCCAAACTTCTGGTAATCTGGTACGTGATCTAAGAGCAAAATAACTTTTGTGCGTTGATAGGTTACCTCCTGGTAAAAGGTTTGGGATTTGACCCAAGAAGGAATACGACAATCCCTTCTTGCCCTCCTGCATAAAATCCTGTGATTCCTATTACCGAAATTAAAAAATTAATGCTATGTTTCTTGTTACAGAGTTGAGTTCCGAATTCGAGTGCTTACCTAATGGCGAGCCTCTTCCGGGAATTCCTCGTTGCAGACCTTCTCATCTCACGAAAAGACAACATTCTTCTGAAAGTCCTCTTTCTCCTGCTACATCTTATTTTCCGAGTTCTCCGGCCAGGGTTTCTCCAACTGCTGAGCCTTCTCTTCGTGCCCGGTCCAGATCTCCGCCTGCCTGGCGTGCTTCTTTACGCGTATTTGGATTTGATCTTGAACAGCTCAGATTTGTTCGGCTTATTCCCAACAAAAATCCGAACCGGCAATTCGAAATTCGTAGATACACTTTTCCCCCCGATATACCACTTCAAATAAAAGAAAAATATAATGTCCTTGCGCCCATGCCAACCGACGAACAATTTGTTTTATCAACGTCCAATGGTGACGTATGTGCAGTATTGGGAAGAAATAATACAATTCTTCGTGGAATGTATGCAAGAGGATATTACCGCTCCCGAAATCGGAAGGACGAACGGCTTAAAATAAACATGGACAGCGGGGCGGTTGAATATATGACTCCAGAAGAAATGAAGGATTCTCCCTTAGGCAGGGATCACCCAATCTCAAAGAATTTCAAAAAAGTAATTATACACGTCCAACATCCACACATTTATTAAATTGGAAAAAAATGTAAAACTAAAATATAATTTGTGATCTGAAGTAAAATTAAAATATTACCAGGTAGCCAAATTACTTTCGGGGTAAGGTAGACTCCGTCGGTTCTAGCATCGTTATACTGTCGCATATCAAGTAGTTCATATATGATAAAAGTGGGAAAGGGAAATGTAAGAGGCGATATAGGGAGGAGGGGTATAGATTTTCAGAATAATTTAGAATTTCCGTGTTGATTATTTGAATGACACGTACGTTTTGCAACACTGCTTCGATCCAGGTCGCTGATCAATCTCTCTAGCAACCGCATCAGGCGAAAAGCTTCACAAAGTCATCATGTATGACAAATAACACAAAAATATGCAGACTTACTAATAATAAAATAGTCAGATCCATACTCTTTACTGTAAGCACATCCATTTACTAAAGCTCTCCAATCGGGCCCATTAGTATCCGCGGCCTTTCTTTTCAGGTGTCTTTATCTTCACTGACATTCTCTATCACACATTTCTTATAAACGATTTGTCGCCATACTTTCCTGTCCTGGCATACAACTCTAGCTTCCTGAACGTTCATACAATTTCGTATGTACGCTCTTGTGCTTCTCATTTAAACATTCCCACGATCCCTTACTTGGTCTGCACCTAGGTATGCTACCATTTACTTTACCTAAATACACTTGTTTTGTCAATCGTATTTCTTTTATCCTCTCAACATGCCCAAACCATCTCAACAAATGTCTTGAACAGAGTCGATGTATTGCAATTTTAGCCTTATTTGTTCTATTTTTACTTCTGGTAACCTTCTTACCCTCATTTCTACGCCTGGCTATCTGACTATCAATCTTTTCGTCAGTAGTAAATACATTACCAAACTAAAAGTACTTATTAACGTGTTCTATCCTTTCCTTGTCTAAGCCAATATTGCATACTGTTTTCTCACCCTTTTCTTCGAATACCGTAATTTTTGTTTTATTCGTGTTCAATTTGAGGCCTATATTCTGCATGCTAGTATACAGTCTGCTCAACATTCTCCGTAAGCTTTCGATTGACTGTGGCATAACAACCTTATCATCTGCAAACGCTAACCCACGCACCTTTATTGTCCCGAGATCCACACATTCTTCGTCGAAGCAGATCATTCTCAGATAGTTATCCATGAATATATAATAAACAGTCGAGAGGGCATAACGCATCCTTGCCTAACACCTTGTCTAATATTGAAGCAGTCATTGAGTTGTTCATTTACCCTCACACTCGCTTTGTTACCTGCATATGAACTACATAATCTAATTAAGCACTCGAATATTCTTTAGTTACGGTGTTAACTAAATTCGTCATTATTACAAAAATCAGTTTTTCCTCTGATTAGAAAAGATGAGGATTGTTTCTATTCTTTTCTTATCCTTGGCGTTTATCGTTAATTCTATAGGTGAATTGAAAAATATAATATATTTATAATTTTTGATGCACTTTTTCAAGCAGGAGGCAAATCAAAACGTGTGCGGTTTATTCTACATTCTACTTCACTTGCTATTTTCTTTTACACTTGATTCAAGTTTGTCCAAAATATGTAGAAATTAAATTTGAATTTATTCCCGGGAAATCCAGTATGCGTGTTGAAAAATGAAATTCGAAAAGTGCCCCTGTCAATGAAACATTTGTAACATATGGCACACTTCTAATGGGTCCATCCATCTAAATGGATCTCATGGGGAAGGGGGGAGGGCGATTGGGAAGTAGAACGAAAGTTAATTTTTTTAACGAAGTAAAAATAAATCCAGGGACTCAAATAGAAAAATTCAATTTGAACAGCTTAGAATGCTCAACATTTCGGATGAAATTAGTGTGTCTTTATTGAAACAGTTGCATTTATAAACAAAAGAATATTCAATTTCTACTAAAACTAAAAAACGTTAAAAGTAAAAAGACGGATTATGAGGGAGCAATAATACAATTCTTGGTGTACTTTTTGCAATCAGATTTAACCATTCTCGACATCGGAATGACAAACGAGTGAAAATGAACATTGAAAGCGGCGTTGTTGAAGATATGACTCCAGGAGAAATAGAGGATTGTCCCTCAGATAGGGATTATCCAATTTCAAGAAATTTTAAAGTTACTAATCTATCGCAAAGTTGACCGAGAGACTGGAAATCTTGGCCAAAAACCAAGTATGGAATTTCAATAAATTAAACTATTCATAGTTTAACAAAATTCATGCATTTCCTTTATTGCTTTAGAAAGTTTTCTGTTTCAACTTAAAATGATCATTTTATTCGATCATTCATTGCTTCAAGTCAGAATTATACTTCTCTTTTAAATTTGTTCCTCGCCGCAGACCTTTTTATTCTCCTGACAGAAATCGATCTCCTGAAAAGTTTTTTCTTCCTGCCAGACCTCGTTCTCCAGGTTCTCTAGTCAGGTGTTCACCTACTGATGAGCCTCATCTTCGTGTCAGGTCCAGGTCTCCTCCTTCCAGACCTCATTTTCCGGTCAGGTCTCTTCCAACTGTCGAGCCGCCTCTTTTTGTCATGTCGATGACTCCTTCTGCCAGGGATTCATTTTTGTACATACTTGGATATAAACTTGAACGACTCAGATTTATTCGGCTTTTTCCCAATGCCAATCCGAACAGACTATTCGAAGTTTGGAGGTACACTTTTCTTCGCGATACACCAATTCATTTAAATAAAAACAGTGATGATCTTCTGCCGAATCCAGCCGACCAACAGACTGTATTATCAACTTCCAATGGTGACATCTTTGCAATAGTGGAGGGGAGTACAAAACTTCGTGGAACATTTACAAACAGATATGAAACTTCATTTCAGTATGAAAATCGGGTGAAACTAAATATGAACAGCGGCGTGGTTGAAGATATGACCCCAGAATAAATGAAGGAAACTCCCTTAGGCAAGAATCGCCCGATCTTAAAGAATTTTAAAACGGTAATTGTCAGAGAGTGAAACGAAGCATACATTCCGGTCTTACTTGGTCGTTCAGTGAAAAGGAAACCGCTTTCTTTTTGAAAGCCAATTTAGCATAAAAAAATAAATTAGCATTTCACTGCATTTCAAGCTTCACAGTTTTTAATATGGACTACGGTTCAAGGTAAGACTACCCAACATTTGAGACATTACGCAAGAAGTTCGTGATACACCAACATCCGATTGTCTACATAAAAAAAATTAACGGTCGAGTATGACCTTCTGTCAAATCAAGCCGGATCCTAATTCTCTTTTCTGGTACATTTAATTATAAAAGGAATTTCTTTGTTAGCGGGATTATAAAGAATTTTATATTAATTCTATCGAGTTAGAACATTCATCCCGGCAGATTATACTGGAATAGAAGATTTAAGTACGAGCCTATTTATTGCCTGACCTTATTTTTACATTATTTCGGTTACTTTTGTGCTTTATTACTTTTTCTCTTGGAAAAGAGGTTTCGGACTTAAACCCGGATGGATTGGGACAATCGTTTTTTCCTTCCTGAAAATAAAACTGCGATTTCTGTTGAAGAAATGCGGTCAGGTATTTCTCTCTGCGGAAGAGAAAAGTGTCAGCAGCTTCGGAGTTTTGGAACTTTTCACTCCCCTGACAGACATGACTCTCCTAAAAGGTCTTTTTCTCCTGCCAGGTCGAGGTCTCCTCCTGCCAGGCATTATCGTTTACGCCAACCAAGGAACAATCTGTATTATCAACTTTCAATGTGATATATTTGCAGTATTAGGGAAAAATGATACCATTCTTCCTTAAATATATGCAATAATATATCACTACTCTCAATGAAGGACTGAAAACTTGGTGAAAATAAACATGAGCAGCGGCGCGGTTGAGGATATGACTCAATAAGAAATAAACAAGTTTTCCTCAGGCAGAAATCACCCAATCTCAAGGAAGATTATATCAGTAGTTGAAGATAAATCAGAGTACTTAAAATTAATTCCTATATTCATATTCGCCAGCCAATTTTATTACGTAATATCTCAAATACAAAAAACCACAAGAAATGAGTAATGCGAGGGATAGCGCAACAACTAATTCATTTTCATACAAATGCAATATTCCAAATCAGCATTTTCAACAAATTTTATATGAAGCTATAAGTACTTGAAATTGAAAAATAAGCACTCTCATCAATTGGTCAGATCATATACTTGAAAATAAATCGACCAAAAAATGTATGCCAATGCTCCATTGCTTTGGAAAGTTTTCTGCTCCAGCTGAAAATTATAATTATAATAATTCTTTTCGAAAATTGCCTTCCTAAATACTCAGCTACAAATATCTCTTCAAAAAATTCCTGTTTTAAATCATAATTACGGGTTTCGTATTTTCATTTTTGAGCGTGAATCGTTCTATTGTTGACCGAAAAAAATATATGTTTGCAATTTCAGATATATAGTGACTTGCAAGATTAAGGTAAGACTGGATTTCACGATTTCAAAGACTATAAAGATTTCTAAAGATAGAATATATTGCAACGGCATTAATTACATTATCACCTTTTATGTGCAGAAAAGCGATATGAGTGAATATTTTTATAACTGTTATTTATAACAATGACGTTCATTCTGGTTTTCGTCTCGGTCAGGTGGAAGTATTGCTTTTACGCAATTAAACGATGAAATCAGTATGAATAATGCATGCAAACATCGAAATTGCATCAAATACCAGTTGTGTCGATTAATTTTTCGATAACAGAGACTTTGAGGAATTTTATCTATAATAAAATTCGTTTTCGCAGAGAGTAGATATACTGATTCTACGTGTTTTTGAAAAAAATATCAACAAACAGAACAAAGTAGGTAGCACAAATATAAACAATTATAGTTTTTTGTAATTTTTCAACTAAAATAAGAAATAAGAATTTTTTTTTAAACATGCCTCCACAAACTTTTCTGAAATATAGTCAGCTTCAGTGTTAACGAATTTAGTGGTTGCATTTTTTTCCTTGAATCTGACTCTGATAAAATGTAAATTTCTTGGAGAGAGAATCTTAAAGCACATAATGTTAGAGATAAACACCAGCGTTTCCCAATCTATTGCCGACGGCTGGGTCGCCTACCGCGGTAGGGGGATACCACAACGGCCAGGCGGACACGGCTACTTTCATTTAGCTGAACTGAATGACCCTTTCATTTAGCTGAAATGAATGACCCTTTCATTTAGCTGAAATGAATGGCCCTTTCATTTAGCTGAAATGAATGACCCTTTTATTCAGCTGAGATGAATGACTCTTTCATTTACCTCAAATGAATAACCCTTTCATTTATCTAAAATGAATGACCCTTTCATTTATCTAAAATGAATGACCCTTTCATTTATCTATAAGTGAATGACCCTTTCATTTATCTAAAATGAATGACCCTTTTATTTATCTATAAATGAATGACCCTTTCATTGTTAGGAGATGAAGCCTTCGTTACAAAATCTGGATTTATGAAAAAATAGCTCGATTAAATTTTAATTAGCTCAATCGATTTTCTTGTATTATCAGAAACATGTGAAAAAAGATTGATGAAAATCGGGAAATGTTGTTACTAATGAAGAAAACGTTTATGTACATCAGGCCACTCAGTCTCGGTGGGATTAAATATAGGGACCAATGGGTACTTTTTGTCACGCTCCTAGGGTACTTCTTTCAGGCTCAAAGGTTCACAAATTCACGACAAATTTATAAGATTTCAAAGAATTTAAGTTGAATTCAAAAGAATTCAAATTAATTGGAACTCATTTTAAAAGGCAAAAAAATTCCATTAACTTCCGTGAAATTGGAATGAATTTAGAGAAATTTTAGGTAAATGAGAAGAATTCGATTAAATTCATAGAAATTCAAGGTGCATTTTGAAAAATTCAAATGAATTGAAAACAATTTGAAGATATGAAAAAAACTTAATTGAATTCAGTAACTTGGAAATAAGTGCAGAAAAAATTTGAAGGGAATTCCGAAGAATATGATGAAATTAAAAAAAAACACTGAATTAATTTAGTAGAATTCAAGAGAATTAAGAAAATGCAAGTAAATTCCAAAGCATTCAAAAGAATTTAGGGTACATTATTGAAAATTCAGAGTGAATTAAAAAAAATTCAAATCTCTTAAAATCTTTGGAAGCCTACTATTTTATAACCAAAAAAGTGACTAATGACTACACACAAATTTAAGAGAATTCAAACGAAATAGAAATAATTTTAAAACCCGATAAAATTCCATTGACATGCCGAGGTATTTCCTTGAAATACCATCCATAAGTTAATTTATTGAATGAAAAGTGTATCAATCAAAAAAGGGTATCACAGGGACCAACTCTTAAAAAAAGGGTACTTAAGGGACCATGCAAAATTACCAGAACTGTCAATTTAAATTAAAGATATTAACCTATATTTTTAAAAATCTTTTCGTCGTCATGTAATAAAGCTAATGCAGCCAATCAAAATTCAATTTATCAATATTTTACCAAATTTCAATTTTTCTCAGTCGGCTCTAACCTTCTCAGAAAGTGCGACAAAAGCTTGGGAAACGCGTATACTAGATGTCCAATGAAGCACTAAAATATTCGTCAGTTACATTGTGAATAAAATTGTTTATTAATCCATTAATCATTTTTTTCCTTCAATCAGAAAAGATGAGGAACGCTTCAGTCATCTTATCCTTGGTGGTTATCCTGAGTTTCATTGGTAAATATGATAATGTGATATATCTTTAATTGTAAGTACGTTTTTCTTAAGCTATACGCAAATCAGAATTGCTTCTAGATGATTTACATTCTGTTCCAATTGTGTTATTTTCTTTCAATTTTGGAAAATCTTCGGTAAGAAAAATTTGTACCAAAAAAATAATAAATCCAAAGATTATATTCTATCAAGGAAGACGAATTTTAGAATAATACATGAATTCTAAACTAAGTAGTTTCATTCTTAAAACAGAATGGAATAGTTAAATTTTTAGATGAATAAATTAATTTTAAACCGAAAACATGAATTTCCAATTGAAATAAGGAATCTTCCACAACAAAATAACAACATTTTTCAAGAAAGTGGTTCAGCTCTTTCAAGACAAGATTCTGAAGAATTCCAAATGATTCTAGGTAAATTCTAATAAGTTTAAATATTTATTTTCGTCAACAATTTCTCCTGGAAAAGTGTTTAGTATTTGACTCAAGTGTATTTTCCAATTCTTTCCTGCTCTCCTGAGTAAAATCCGGAAGCAAAAATGTTATCCTTTGTTTCTTGTTGCAGAGTTGAGTTCAGAGTTTGATTGTTTACCAAATGGCGATCCTATTCCTGGTGTTTCGCGTAGTGGACCTCAGAACGTAGTGAGTTCTTTTCATCCTGATGAGTCTCCTGTTCGCGTCAGGTCCAGGACTCCGCCTGCCAGGACTCCGCCTGCCAGGTCTCCGCCTGCCAGGACTCCGCCTGCCAGGTCTCCGCCTGCCAGGTCTCCGCCTGCCAGGTCTCTGCCTGCCAGGCGTCCTTCTTCGCGTGTACTCAACTTTGAATTTGAACAACTTAAATGCATTCGGCTAATTCCCATTACGAATCCGAACCAGCGATTCGAAATTCGAAAATACACTTTTCCTAACGATACAGGAATTCAGTTGAGAGAAAGATATAAGATACTTGCGCCCATTCCAAGCATAGAACAGTTTGTTTTGTCAACGTTAAATAATGACATTTTTGCAATATTAGGGCGAAATAATACAATTCTGCGTGGATTGTTTGTAATTAGATATAACTATTCTCACCATCGTAATGACGAACGGGTAAAAATAAACATGGATAGCGGCATAGTTAGAGATATGACTCCAGAAGAAATGAGGGATTCTCCCTTGGGCAGAAATCACCCAATCTCAAGAACTTTTAAAGTAGCACCTGTTTTTGATTCAAAATGTTACAAGTAATTGGTAATAATTATGCTAAACAGTTAATGGTTCTCCAGGCATCAGCCTTTCGCAGAGCGTGCCGCATTTTTTAATGATTTCGTAATATGCATTTTTTAAATGTATTTTTGGAACAATAAAAGCTATATTGTTCATATGGACGCCATTTTCTTCCTCTTCACATATAAATGAGAAGAGCGAGTAACTATGAGTACTAATGTACTGACGTGTAAAACGTGGTTTTGTATTTGAACAGCGAATTTGTGAAAAAATTCTAAGCCTCACTTGTAATAGAGCATTTTCCAAAAGAATTACAATTATGACTTGGAACGGAGAATTTTCTGAAAGAATTTCAATTCCGAATCAGGGAAAATGAACTTCCGTGAATTATAACTCTATTTCCATAATTCTCTGTTCAAAATAAGAAATATTTTTAATGTTTTGAAATGTTAAGAAACCTTTCGAAATCTTTAAAAATCGTTTGAAATCATTCAAAACGATAGTTCAGTATTTCTCAATTTAAATAAAATTGGTAGTAAACATAATTCTAAGTTAGTACAGAGAATTGTTCACATGGAACGGTAATGTTTGAAAATAACTTTTGATTTGATTTAAAAGAGTTTCAGAATGTTTATGAATGCCTTGAAATATTTATTATTCGTTTGAAGTCATTCAAATCTTTTGAAGCCTTTTAAATTGACCAAGAAAAATTAACAAGTGACCGCGAGAAAACCGGGGAAAACCCGGGTTTTATAAAACCGTCACTCGTGTTCATACCCAGTCCAGGAAAATAACTGTTTTAATTCCTAGATCAAATTTTGTAAATTTTACATTAGCTTTTTAAAGTTTACAATCGGCCGTTATAATGGACACTATCAATTTTCTATGCAAATGACTGATTTCGCTTACACGTAAAACATTATATCAATTAGGATAACAGTTTGAACGAATTCAGTAACTACATTTTATTTCTTGAAACCACTTGTAATGAAATGTAAATATCTGAAGAGAAAATAGACACCTGTAATCTATGAGATAACGGCTATATGATACATGTATTATATAAACCAATGAAGCACTAAAATATTCATCAGTCACATTTTTAAGCCATTCTACATTAACAAATAAATCTTTTTTTCTCTTAATAGAAAAGATGAAAATTGCTTCCATAGTCGTTCTATCATTGGCGGTGATCCTGAATTCTATGGGTGAATATGATAATACATCTTTAAATTCAAATACATTTTTTTAAGCTATATGAAATTAGGAATTTGTGCGCTTTAATCTACTTTCTGAACCAATTGTTATTGTATTTCAAACCTTATTTGAGTTTGTCTGAAATAAGTACAAATTTAAACTTCAATTATTATGGGATAATCCAAAATATATGTCTGTGTTAGAAGAAAATGGAATTAGGAAAGTTTCCCTATCAATATGGAATTGGTACCATATGGGAGACTACATACTTTTTGCACGTCACCTTTACCACTGTTATCAAAAGATAACGGAAAATTACCAAAGAATTTATAATAAATTTGAAAGAACTCAAGGTTGATTGCAACAAGCTTAAAAATTTTGCTTCAGCAAAACATGCAGGAATGGAAAATTAAAGTATGCGCCTATTAAGCACCTCACCTTTTTCCGTACGTTATTTCGGTTACTTTGGTGGCTCAGTACTTTTCTTCCTGTAAGAAGGTTTAGAATTTGAACTAAGGAGAAATTTGACAATCCTTTTTTGCCCTTTTTTATCTAATCCTGCAATTCTTCTTAAGGAAATGAGGTTAGGTACTTCTCTCTCTGAAAGAAAATATTAAAGCTGGCCAAATATGTCGGCAGAGAATACACAACGAAAATGTAATCCTCTGTTTCTCAATAGGGTTCAGCACACAGTTCGAATGTCTACCTAATGGAGCACCTATTCCTGGCGTTCCTCGCTGCAGACCTTCTTATTCACTTGAAAGACATCGATCTCCTGAAAGGTCTCTACTTCCTATCAGACCTCGTTCTCCAGGCTCTCCAGTCAGATCTTCACCTTCTGCTGAGCCTTCTACTCGTGTCAGGACCAGGTCTCCTCCTGCCAGGGATACTTCTTTTCACATACTTGGACATAACCCTGAACGACTTAGATGTATTCGGCTTGTTCCCAAGGCGAATCCGAACAGACTATTTGAGATTCGAAAATACACTTTCCCTCCCGATAAACCAATTCATTTAAGTAGATGTTATAATGTCCCTATGCCCATGCCAACCGAAGAAAAGCTTGTATTATCAACTTTCACTGGAGACATCTTTGCAATAGTGGAGGGAAATACAAAACTTTGTGGAATATATACAAATAGAAATCAATCTGCATCTCACTATGACAAACGGGTGAAAATAAACATGAACAGCGGCACAGTTGAAGATATGACCCAAAAAGAAATCAAGGAATCTCCCTTAGGCAAAAATCGCCCTATCTCAAAGAATTTTAAAATGGTAATTGTAAACGACTTACCTCCACAAGTTAATTTTGATTTGTAGAAATGATGCTAGGTGTGCAAATGAGCCGAGAGTTTAGGCCAAGTGCTTATGATATGTTATTTATACTAATTGTACTCGCAATGTTCTTTGAATTATACGCAATTGTTATAACGTGTAGACTTTTATTTCGTTCAATCTATACCTTCACTCAAAATCATAGTTAAAAATTTATTTGAATTCAAACACAAATAGTTACTGAGATTAATTGTTAATAAAAGAGATGAATCTCCAACTACAGAGTTGAATTCTCAACCCGAAAATATGCATTTTCAAAAAAAAATGAGTTAATTTTTTCTCATAATTGTTTATAGCAATAAACATTGCTGTTTGATGTTAATCTCTTGTCTCACGATACAATTCTTGAGGTGAATAGGAAGAATGCGGCAGCAAAGAAGCAATTTCTTGTAAAAGTACGATGTGAGTAAATGTTGGACACGAAGCCATGATAGGTAGTGAATCTAAATTTTTTATGGCATATGGATTTTTGAAAGAAGCTTGCTTCAGATACTTCTTAGGAAAGGATCCATCCACTCATGATTGTCGTGTGAACTTCTAGGGCAGCGGGAAAGCTATGGAAGCTTGCTAAACATTTCAAGAACCCAACTCCTTTAAATGCTCACAATCTTCAAATAGGGTTGCTGATTGGAAGTGACGATAGATCAACTGTATCAGCTTTTCGAGAAGTCCCCTCTCATCCTATTATGAAACAATCCGACATCAACCATGCTTCAAGTAGTGTCCGAAAGCAAATTCATAGAACAGCCAGTGAAAAGAAAGCTGAATCAAAATTCGTTAGAGAGTTCCAAGATTTCTTTGAGATTCCCGCGAGTTTCGAGATTTCCAAAACTTCTCGCGATCGGGACTCTAAAGGATAAATCAGATTCTGATAAAATCGGCGGCGTTCGGATGGAGTCGGCTGTTAGTTCGCCTCACCGTGGCAGTGTGTGCATCATGAAGGTGTATTTGTGTCAACACTTGCCGGAAGATTTCTAAGAGTTCCCGAAGTTCCACAAAGTGTTTTGCTGATACTTCTAGCACGGAAATCTGAGATTTTTCAGCGACTAGACCCTCGAGTTACCCAAAACAAATGCAACAGTACAGGTATAGCTAAAACAATTGGAAATGCACCACAAATTTAAAGGAAAACGTATGAGAGCAAATGATCACTTCTGAATTTTAATCATAATAAATTTAATCATAATTGTTATATAAATAATAAATTTCTTCATTATTATAAATAAACTATACTCAACGTATAACTAATGTGTCATTTAGCACCCACCAAAAGCGCCTACTCTTAGTACAACCTTGCAGCAGTTAAACATTTTCTAATAGGACAGCCCTGAATCATGTTTACTACAAACTGTGCGGCGTTGCTATGAATCTGACGCCCCAATCGTTTGCAGTCGTTAAATCAATAATCTTTTCTATTCTTTGGATGAATTTCTGGAAAACCAGTTATCAAATTGACTACAAACTTTGCAAACGTATTCTTTGATATACATGCTACGTATTCTCAAAATTAACACAAAATATAGTTGCTCAATTTTCTTGCTAACTTTAATTATGTGCTAAGAAATGCCATTTTCCCATAAGAGCCGATCTTGAATAAACAAATTTTAAATTTAAATCATTTAAAAACGGGTTTGCGAATCGATTAAGCACCTACCATTATTTCGTTAATCATTTTTGTGACTTCTGTGCTTCGGTACTTTTATTCCTGGATAACAGCTTGGGATTTGACCTAGGGTTGGATGTGAGAATCACTTTTTGCCCTCATGCATATGAAAGTGTGATTTTAGTTGATGAAAGAAGGTTAGATACTGATCTCTCCGGAAGAGAAAAATATTCGAGAAGAGAAAATTAAGAGCCGGCTAAATATGTGGGTAGAGAATAAACAACGAACATTTAATCCTCTATTTCTTGTTGCAGATTTGACTTCACAGTTTGACTGCTTACCTAATGGCGCCCCTATTCCTGATGTTCCTCGTTCCGAAAATTCTAATTCTGCTGACACTCATCATTCTCCTGTGAGGTCTTGTTCTCAAGCCAGACCTCATTCTCTCCAGTCAGGTCTTCTCCTCCTGCCAAGCCTCCTCTTCCTGCCAGGTCCAGGTCGCCTTCTGCCAGGAATTCTTCTCTAGGCGTACTTGGATATGAACTTGAACCACTTAGATTTAAGGTAGCACTTCGGATGCTTACCTAATGGCTCCCCTATTCCTGTTGTTCCTCGCTCCTCCGGACCTTATTATCCTGACAGACATCAATCTTCTGAGATGTTCTTTTGTCCTGCCAGTCTTTATGCTCCGGGTTCTCTGGTCCGGCCTTCTGCTCGTGTCGAACCTCTTCATCTTGTCAGGTCCAGGTTTCCTGCTTCCAGGCATTTTTCTTTAAGCGTACTTGAGTATGGAATTGTACGACTTATATTTATTCGGCTTCTTCGAAATTCGAATATAAACTTTTCTACCAGATAAGCCAATTCATTTGAAAGGAAGATATATTGTCTTTGCGCTCATGCAAACCGAAGAAAAATTCGTATTATCAACGTCCAATGGTCCAATTAATTAACTTTTTTTTTTACATTCTCACCTTTTATGATTAAGAAAGTACTAGAATTGTCCGAAATTTTACACCTCAGTTTTTCAACGGATCTTCACGTTTTGAGAGTCACTGAAGCCGGAAATCAATCTGTGGCGATGACGTCTGTCTGTCTGTTTGTATGTCTGCCTGCCTGTATGTCCTTCCTTCTTTTTGGTCCTAAAAGAAATGACGAGTTCGTTAACCAGCATTTCTTGACCAACGGTTATGGTTTTATCCATCGAAAATGCTTTACAAAAATCGAAATTGTAGCATTTTAAATTTTTCTTTCATTTATCAAAAAGACTATTAAAAAATTCAAGAATTCAAATTCTGAGTCAAACGACTCAAAACATGGGAAAAAATCTTGAGGAGGAATTACTGCTTTTGAAATGTCATATAAAATTTCTCACGAACATTATTTGACAGGATTTGTCATTTTGGTTTTGTTTATCGAAAACACTATGGAACTATAAACTATACAAACCGATTTTCGAAATATATAAATTACCATGACTTCCCTACTCTTTAATGAAATGTAATAATATTATAGATCAATCGATTCGTCTCAAACCAACTAATCTTTTATATTCTTGCATCAACTTTGAATTATGCTAATGAAAAAAGTTTTACTATAAAAAACCGATTTTTAAAATATTATTGAGTGCTAAATAAATGTTATGAATATTTTTAGAAATCCTTCTTTCAGTTTAAAAATAAGCCACACACATCCGGACAATTGCTTCGAACATTGTATTATACATTTTTAAATTGAGGAAGGTTTAATTAAATGAATTAAAATTTTTTTGAAAATGTTACCATCACAAAGCTCGCTCTATGAGGAAGAAAAAAATAAAGGAATAATTATTTTTTTGAAAAATTCCTTGTTCCAGATCTGAATTATAATCTTTTTTTTTTAATTCTCTGATCCAAGTCAGGATTACATATAATTGCTTTCGCAAATTTTCTAAACTAACTGAACTTATCATTCTTTTCAAAAATTCGCCGTTCAAAGTCAGAACAATAATCATTCCTTTTTAAAATCCCCTTTCCAAATTCAGAATTACAGATATCATTTGGAAAATCCTCTTTTCCAATAAAAATATATTGTTTGTTTTCTAAACTCAAATAACAAATTTGTGGCAATTTTTTTGGAATCAGCCTTATCAGAACCCAATATATTTTTTTCTTCGCACTGTGCGACGTTACTTTTGTTTCAAGACAACTTTTTTTTTGTTCAGATTAATTTCTAAATAATACAAAATGTGACAGGATACAAATAATTTTTTTAATTCATTGAACATATTTTGTAGAATTGATAATAATTTTTTAAAGTTTCAAATGGGCGGTTATAGTAGAAATTATAGGTCTATAAATGTTCCATGCAAATGACGGGTTTCACTTAAACGTGAGCGATTATATAAATTATGATATCAGTTTAACGAATTTAGTAAGTACACATTTTGTCCATGAAACTGACTCTGTTGAATCATGTAAATATCTTAGAAGGACAACATTGACGCCTACGATCTATGAGATAACGACTAGAGGAAAAATATATCAGTTTACTGAAGCATAAGAACATTCAGCACTTACATTGTTGATCAAATTTTTCATAATTGCATTATTCAGTTTTACCTTTAATTAGAACAGATGAGGCTTATTCATACTCTCGCGTTATCCTTGGCAGTTATCCTTTATTCTACTGGTGAATATAATAATATAATAATATAATATATCTATTATTTTAAGCACATTTTTAGAGCGAATTTAAGCTAGAGAATTCCTTAGAAATGCGTACAAATATAATTTAAATTTATTCCTGGCAAGGCCAGAATGTGTGCGTTATGTAAAATGGAGTTTCAACTGTGAACGCCTGACTCGAAAGGATCAAATTTCTAAGGTATTATCCACAAATTACGAACTATATTCGATCATGAATATAGTTCATTTCTCGAAGTCTTGGAGAACGATGTCAGGCCTCGAGTGTGTAACGGAAAATCGTAGTTTCAGAAAATTTGGCACTTCTTGTTTTGGACAATTGACTCTATCTCCCGTGGAGCGTTCGGCAGGGCAGGGTCGCGGCCAACACCGTAAGAGCGACAAAGATGGTATTAGAGCATTCTTAGGGCTGCATTATTTCTGTAGATATACATCGTTCCTGCTAAAGTGGGACACCCCGATAGTATGTGTTATAGGTACGCATGCGAAAATAAAACCCTCTGTACCCTCTTCACTTCGGCTTTTAGAAGTGAAGCATCTAGATCGAGTGATGCACTTTCCTCACTTCTGATGTCAAAATGCAGGCCAAGGGTCTCGGCCGCTTGCTCCGCGGCTTTGTAAAGGAATGCTCCTTCGCCAATCATCTCATGGTTCCTGACCATTTTTAGGAGAGGATCTCTTCTATTCGCAACGATGTAAGCTGTACTTAGAACAATTCGGTTATAAAGACACTGGAGATTCAGAAGTCCGCGTCTGCCTTGACGGCGTGAAATGTATAATCGCGAAACTGACGAATTGATATGCAAGCGTGTGGTGATATCAAGGGCCTTAAGCTCATTCGTCGTCCATTGAACGACCCCAAACGGGTAGAGTAGAATCGGGACGGCAAGCATATTAGTCGCAGACACCTTGTTCAACGCCGACAGATTGGAAGACCAAATCTGTCAAAGAAGATGCTTGTATCTGCTTCGGAGAGCCTCCTTCACTGATGTTGCATCCTGAATGCGGTTTTGAGGCACGCCCAGGTATGTATAGGTCTCTCCAGTATTGAGATGTCTAATAACACTTATATCCACAAGCACACTTGTCCAAACCAAAGTCCATCCCAATCTCTCCTGTGTAGTTCTTGACAATATTTATAGCAGTTTGAAGTTTGCTTTTACCAGAGGCATAGATCTTCAGGTCATCCATATAGAATACATGTGTGACCTTATGCTCGCGCTTATTAGTGTCGCCATAGATGTATCCCGGAGAATTCCGTAGTGCGAGAGATAGAGGCAGAAGTGTAATGCAAAGAAGCAAAGGGCTCATGGTATTACCCTGAAAGACGCCCCTCTGGAAGGTGGCGTTCGTTGTCACACGATCATTTCTAGATGAGATAGTAAATCTAGTTTTCCAAAGAGGCATCAATCTCTCTACGCAGCTCAGTATGTATGGATGCACCTTCAAGCTTTCCAACAGACAGATGATAAGTCTATGAGAGGTTGAATCGAAAGCTTTCCGGTAGTCAACTCAGGCCGTTGAAAGGACGCGCTGCTGGGTTGCAGCGTCTTTACAGACACACCTGTCAATTAGCAGGTTCTCTCGACAGCCTGCTACACCTTTTTTCGAGCCACGTTATTCGCAAATCTCTCGCCAAAAGGGCTCAATTTGTCGAAGAATCCTGTTGTTTAGGAAAGCTAGAAAGATCTTATACAGTGTGTTCAAACAAGTTATTGGTCTGAAATTTTCTGGGTTGGACAAGTTGCCTTTTTTCGGTAGGAGTGCAGAGCGTTCTAGCACCACCCACTGCGGAATGGGCGTCTCGGACTTCAAATATGAGGTAAATATGCGGGCCAAGGGTTGGTGTGTAGAAGTAAACTTCTTCCACCAGAAATTCTTGATACAATCTGGTCCAGCAGCGGAAAAGTTCTTCGTGCCTCTAAGTGCTTTTTTCACCTCTTCGGTAGTGATTGATGGACATTCCTACTCAAATTTTATGATGTTTTCGCAAAACTCCTTGGAGCCTATGATATTGTCAGTATCTTCTTTCAACGCTAGTGTTTTCTGAATCTTGTATACCTCTCTTTAAAAAGTCTCTACCTCCTTGGACTTGGGTGGATTTTTGACAAAACCAGCGAGATCGCTGAAGAGGCGTGATGGGTTAGCGAGAAACTGTTGATTCTCCCTGATCCATCTCTCCCTCTTCTGTATTCTCCTCCTTCCGTCAGATAGGAGTCGTATTTTGTCAACAATATGCTTCTTTATTGTCAGCAGCGTTGACTTGTTCAATGTTATGTGGTCAATCACACATTGAACAAGGGACGCATTCTGTCTTGCCCATCCAATCTTCCTGTTTAGTTGATGCAAGCGTCTTTTGGTCTTTTGATCCATCGTCGGTTTTAGCCTTCGATTTGAATCAGCCAAATCTCTCGCAGCACCATAAACTGAGCAATTGATGGTCCAGAGGTCGGACTCTTGCGCGATATATCCACGAAGGGAGGCATTCATTTCAGCCAGATCTTGGGGCTTAGAAGGAACTTGCACTCCTTGTCCTGAAATCACAATCACCTCTCAGAAGCTGCCTGATTTCCGCGGATGGTCTTAATGTCGCTTCTTCATCTTCGTTTGCAGCTTGATCAAGCAGCGTTTGGGAAAGCGCTCCGCGTAGATATCCATTTTTTCAGAGGTGGACACGTTGATTTCGCAATGATTGAATCGAAACGAGCTGAAGATCTGGGTGTTTTTGACATCACAGAGTGTGCATACGCGTCATAAAGCCTCGTTCAACAGGGATGATACTGGTATCGTAGCATTCTAGGAAGTCCATCTAAATTATTTTCAGCACCCCGATCTCTAGGATGATCAGCATTGTTTGTGGACCCCTGGTCATGTGCTCTGCGCGTTCGATCGTTTTGAACCGCATCTACAACTTTTTGATGTTTTGGTGGTGTCATTGTTGTTCCCACGAGCTGCCAGGGAAAGAGTTCGTTCATCTCTGACGAGGTCGCCGGTAGCCCAGAGTCACCATTTAAGGCACTTCACCCAAGTGCCATTCAGCTTTCGGCACGGTTGTTACGTCACCGCTTTGGGTCTATTCCTTCGGTACCATCCATGGACAATTGCAACTCGAGGACGCGTTCAGTGACTTTATCATAGGCCCTTCAGTTCTATTCCAAAGGTTTTTGTGTAGGGCTGAAAAGATTCTAATATGTGGTATGTGCACAAAAATGGTTATTTCTGTCTCGGATGAGCCGTCAAAAATGCATATTGTATTCACATACAGAGACAGAATTAACCACTTTGGAACTTGTAATAGTTAAAAATATCTATGATTTTGTGAATTTTATGATTATCTGTCACGTTAACATGAACGCGCAAACATATGACATTTTTTCATTGGGTCTATACCCAAAATAGAAAGCAAAATATTTCATTCTTTTGATACGCCCTAATGTATATATATCTATTGAGCACCTAACTTTATTTTGTATATTATTTCCGTTACTTCGGTGCTTCCTTACTTTTACTCGTAGAAAAAGGTTTGGGATTTGACCTGAAGAAGGAAAAATATGCCGAAAGAGGAAAATAAAAGCCGGTCAAATATTTCGGGAGAGAATACACATCAAAAATGTAATTCTCTGTTTTTTGTTGCAGAATTGAGTTCACAGTTTGAGTGCTTACCTAATGGCGTCCCTATTCTTGTTGTTCCTCGTTCCGGAACTTCTCATTCTGCTGACGGACACCATTCTCCTGCAAGATCTCTTCCTCCTGCGGGACCTTGTTCTCCAGGTTCTTCGGGCAGGTCCTATACTCCAGCCCAGCCACGTCACCGTGCCAGGTCCAGGTCTGCTTCGGCCAGGAATTCTTCTTTACGCATACTTGGAGATGAACTTGAACTTCGATATATTCGGCTTATTCCGCACACCAATCCGAACCGGCTATTCGAAATTCGAAGATACACTTTTCCTCCCGATAAACCTATTCATTTAAATAGATATTCTAATGATCGTACGCCCATGCCAATTGAAGAACAGACTGTATTATCAACTTCCAATGGTGACATCTTTGCAATACTGGAAGGAAATACAAAACTTCGTGGAATATTTAGAACCGAATATGAGCCTACGTCTGAGAGACGAGTGAAAATAAACATGAACAGCGGCGTTGTTGAAGATATGACCCTAGGAGAAATCAAGGAATCTCCCTTAGGCAGGAATCGCCCAATCTCAAAGAATTTTAGAACAGTAAATGTAAACCTTCCACAAAATGTTTAAAAAATGAATATTTAGTTACTTTTTAGCAAAATTCGTAGAAAGTGCTAGTGGATTTCTAATATGAAGCGTCGGTTATGGTGATCGTAATGTATTTTTTGTACCAATTGTACTGGAAATCTTCTTCGAAATATACATAATTATTCTAACGTGTATATTTTCATTGCGTTTGATCTACAGAATAACTCGAAATCGAAGTTTTGTATTTAGTTGAACTCTAATACAAATAGGTAAACTTTTCACTAAAAAAGACGAATTTTCAACAAGATAATTTCAACTCAGTAGTTGAATTTTCAATTAAAAAGGATAAATTCTCAACCAAAAATTCAGTCAGGATGAAAAAAAAAGTTGCATCCGAATTGTTGAATATTCAAGCCGAAAAGACAAGTTTTGTACAGAAAAATAAAATTTTTAATCCGAAAATATGAATAGTTGACCCGAACCAGAACTTAAAAAAAAATCGTTGCATTTTCAACCACATAGTTGAATTTTCAAGGCGAGAAGACAAATTTTTAGAAGGCAGCTAAATTCGCAATGAAAGAAGATCAATTATCAACAAAAAATATAATAGTTGATACGTGAACAGGAAAAAGAAAAAAAATATCAACAACATAGTTAAATTTTGAACCAAAGCGATGGATCTTCAACTAATTTTTTAATTAAGAAGAATAACTTTCTACCAAAAAATGGCGAACTTATAACAAAATACATACATTTCCAACCAAAAATGGAATATTTAAATTTTCATATGAACGAATTTATTCTCAACTAAGGAAATAAATCGTCCACCAAAAAAGTGAATATTCAACAAAGCAGTTAAACTAGAAACCAAATAGTTGAATTTTCAAGCAAAAAATATGAATTCTCAACGATAAATAGAATAGTTCAATTTTCAGTTCAAAATATTCATGTATTTTTTTAAAAATTGATCTTATGCGTAGAAAGTTAAACTTCTTAGTTAAAAATGTATTTCTTTGAATTGAAAATTCATTTATTTGGCTGAAAATTCATGTGCTTTCTTAAAATTCATTTTTTGATTCATCTTGTATCTTATGGCTGTTGTTAATAGGAGTCTTTAAAATAAATTTAGAAACAAACATTTGCATTGCATTAACATTATTGATCTCCTAGGTTAAAGGCTGTTTCTATACCTAAAGCAAAAATGAACAACTGTCAGGAAAAATAAAAATGTGGCCTGGGAAAATTCAGAGAAAGTCAAGGAATTTTGAAATTGTGATTTTGTATTAACACAGGGAGAGAAATGTGACAATCCTCTTCGGAAGAGGAAAATATACAAGAAGCGAACTCTAAAAATCCCTCTTTGCCCTCCTGTTTTCAGGATAGGGGTATCCAACCTAGTATTACAAAATGTTTATATCTTCAAATCCTTATATCTTCATTTTTTGCAGATTCAGGAACTTTTGCAGACAAGCCCGTTTTTAATCCGATTTTCGTGAGTGGACGCACAATATTCCTGGTGTTCCTCCTTCCGGACCTTTTTGTTCTCCTGACAGGCATCAATCTTCTGAAATGTTTTTTTGTCCTGCCAGTCTTTATTCTCCGGGTTCTCCGGTCCGGCCTTCTCCTCCTGCCAACAAAATGCTAAGACGCTTGCGGGGAAAATGCAGAGGGCGGTCGTCCTTGGGTCGTTCCGTGTACTCAGGGTGCACGAGACTTTTGCCGATTCATCGTATTGAATTTGTCGCAGTCTGTAAACACCTATCTCACGGTCGTGAGACCTGCGGTTGTCCTTATGACAAACTTTTAACTGTATATATATATATATATATATATATATATATA
>CAKNYM010052700.1:484369-496964 GCA_932195095.1 Andricus curvator | reverse complement strand
TATATATATATATATGTTGAGCACCTAACTTTATTTCATATATTATTTCCGTTACTTCGGTGCTTCTGTACTTTTACTCCTAGAAAAAGGTTTAGGATTTGATCTGAACAAGGAATGTGAAAATACATTTTTGCCCTCCTGCTTATAAAAGTGTGATTTTAGTTGACGAAATTAGGTTATCTCTCCAGAAGGGAAAAATACGCCGAAAGAGGAAAATAAAAGCCGGTCATTTTAAGTGCTTACCAAATGGTGCCCCTATTCCTGTTGTTCCTCGTTCCGGTACTTCTTATTCTGCTGACAGACACCATTCTCCTGCAAGATCTCTTCCCCTTGCCAGACCTTGTTCTCCGGGTTCTGCGGTCAGGTCTTCTCCTCCTGCCCAGCCTCCTCTTCTTGCCAGGGCCAGGTCTGCTTCAGCCAGGAATTCTTCTTTACGCTTACTTGGATATGGACTTGAACAACTTAGATTTATTCGTTTTATTCCAAAAGCCAATCCAAACCTTTGATTCGAAATTCGAAGATACACTTTTCCTCCCGATATACCCATTCATTTGAATAGATATTCTCATGAACGCATGCCTATGCCAATCAAGGAACGGACTGTGTTATCAACTTACACTGGTGAAATCTTTGCAATAGTGGAGGAAAATACAAAGCTCCGTGGAATATATAGAAGCAAATGTGAACTTCCAGAAATGTAGGAGAAAACGGAAAGCGAACATGTCTGTGAATTCAGTTGGTTGGTGGATTCTTGACGGCTAAGAGGTACTTTGAGGCACATTCATAACACCCGAAACTTTAAAGTGTCTTCGATACGCGACGCAGTTAAGATTCTGAGCTCCAGAACCATTTAAATTCCACCGCTGAAATCATGGGAACAAATTAACACTTTTACGAGTACGTCGCCCCTCAAAGATCATCTTTGTTGAAATGCCGAATGGATTCCAGGAGTATTCTTGACCGCTCAAAAAATCCAAATTTGACCTCTCCACCATGGTATGGCACTCTACAATACTTCTTCGCCAACAGGTCTTAGCGGAGAGTAAGAAGGATAATTAACCATCGAATGAGCTAATTTTGTTTGACTAAAGTAGTCAGCACTGAAGTCCGCTACGTCACGCGACCCACCGTCTCGCCAGCTCCGCCAATCAGCGCATGATGTAACCCACTCATGATCAAGCCAAAAAACGTTCTATTTTCGTCCAACTCGCGCATACCAGCTCCACGGCCATCTTGGTTACCATCAGGCATAGCCGGCAGCTACTCACTTATTGAATATGGCGGTGTAGCTTCTATCGTTGCTGATTGGCTGCAATTTTTTTTTACTTGCGTTTCGTCAGACCTTGCTTCGGTTGAATCATGAATCAGCGTCCGAGCCACGAAGAAGTGAAGGCGTGTGAAGGAACGAGCCGAGAGGACGCTGAGAATCGTATATTTTGCTGTCTTTGAGAATGGCCATCGTAGGAGGTTAAGCTGTTTGTGTACAGTAGACTCATTGTTGTGATTAGACTCAGTCAGGGAACTGAATCGACATGTGCTCATTTTTTGTTGTTGGTCCGGATTTTTGTTTTGTTCTAGTGATTTTAAATTCATGGAGTTTTGAGTTTCCTTCGGGAAAATTGTAATGGCACATGTCGAATCTCTGTTCGCTGACTGGGCCTATTCCTAAAGGTTATGAATTTCATGATTATTGCTGTTCTTGATTTATTTTATGATCATTTTTGTTTATTCGTTTCAATTTATTTGGTGATTTTTGCTTTTTTATGATTGATTTATGATAACTATTATTCTTAATTGATTTTATGCCTATTACTGTTATTTTCTTAGCGATTTTGAAGTTATTATTATTCTTCGATTTTGATTTTCAGGTTACCCTTCTGACTTTCAAATCTAGACCATACCCTTTTAAATATGAAGATGCTATAATTTTGATTCCCTCTTTTGATTATCCATTTTGATCCTTCTTGAATTGAGACTATAATTATTGAATTATGACCATTCCCTAAATTATGTTTACTCTTTTTGAGTACCCCTTTTGGATTACCTTCTTAGATAATAATCTTGTTCTTGAATTGTGACCACACCCACTAAATATCACCATGTTCTAAATTCCGATTACCCTATTTTGATAACCCCTTTGATTTGGATCCTACTATTGAAATTCTGATTATCCCTTTTGATTACCCTTGAGATTTAATTTCATCTGATAATTGTGATCATATGTCAATCCTGATTATTCCTCTTGACTTCTATTTCACCGCTTTGTTATGATATCCGTTTTGATCCGCCTTCAACGAAAAATATTCTATCCTTATGTATCCTTTTTAATCTATCTTCAAATAAAAATAAACCATCTATATCTATCCGTTTAAACCCGTCTTCAAGAAAAAATATGCTGACCATAGCTATACGTTTCAATCAGTCTTCAACTAATAAGACTCTATCCGCGTCTATCCTTTTTAATTTGTGTTGAACTAATAATATTCTATCCTCGAGTATCAGTTTGAATAAACAAAATTTTATCCGTATGTATCTGCAGTGAAAACTCTAATGCTAATTCGTATTTGATAGAAAATCACGAATTATGACAGACAGACAATAAGTTTTTTGAAGAAAGGATTGAAGAAGGATAAGTAATGATTGGCACGGATTAATATCCTATCAGTGTTTCACAATGATGAAAATCAAAGTAGTTTGCGGATAGACAAGGATTCGGTGACGAATATAAGGATTAAAGAGGATAAGCTTTGATTGTCACGGATACCTTTTTAGTCCATGATAGGTGATGGGATAGAATCAAAGTTGTACGCGGATAGAAAAGAATACGGCGACGGATAGACAATTATGGTTTCATGAGGACAGATATTGGCTTCCATGGATAAGTATTCTATCCGTGATAGTTAACAAGGAATTTCAAAGTAGGTCGCGAAAAGAAAAGGATAGGGTGACGGATGGAAAAAATCATGGATTCGACGGATAGGAAATATATTTTGCGGGGAATGGATTAAGGAGGATAAATAATCATTGGCACAGATTAAGATTCTATCCGTATTGCATAATGATAAAAATCAAGTAGGTCGCGGATAGATAAGGATAGGCTGATGGATTAGAACGGATAGCCAATTCTTTCTGTGGAGAAAAGATTCATGGGGATAAACATTAACTGACATGGATAAGTATCGTATCCGTGCTTCATAACAAGGAAAGTCTAAGCAGGTCGTGGATAGAAAAGGATAGGTTGCCGGATAGAAAATTATGGATTGCAATGGATAGGAAATGTAAATGTATGTCCCATCCGTTTCAATTCATAATTCTCCTAATTTATATTGTGGAGGCGGATTGAAGAGAATAAGTAATGATTTGCCCGGATAAGTATTCTATCCGTGATAGTTGACAAGGAATGTCAAAGTAGAATGCGGATAGAAAAGGATAGGGTGACGGATAGGAAATTATGGATTGGAACGGATAAGCAATAGATTTTGTGGAGAACGGATTAAAGATGATATGTAATGATTGTACACGGATGAGTATCCTATCCGTGATAGATATTAAGGAATGTTGAAGTAGGTCTCGGATAGACGTGGATAGGGTTGCGGATAGAGATTCATGGATTAGAACGGCAAGAGAATACATTTTTTAGAGAAAGGATTAAAGAGAATAAGCATTGATTAAAACAGATAAATTTTTAATCTGTGACAGGTGACGCGATCAAATGTAAGTAGTTGGCGGATATATAAGGATTGAGGAGCGGATAAAAAATGAATGATTAAAACGTATAAGTATAAAAAAGTATAGTAATACACAAAAACGGATACAGAAGGATTAAAATGGATAGATACACCGGAAAAGATTATTATTTAAACGGATAGATGGATATCCAACGTATAAAAAAGGATTGAAGATTATAAAAAAAGTATTCAAAAGGGTACTTATGGATAGATGACGGATTAAAACGGATAAAGTTTCAATCCGTTTACTTCCAGCAGGGGCTAGCAATAGGAAGGCTGCCTTCCGAATTAATTTCCATTTGCAGAAATTTGGAGAATTAAAAAAATACATATCGACTCAAACTAAAATAGCATAAAAGTACAAAAAAAACATTCGTAAATATTCAAATTAATCAATTGATTTTTTGTGTGCATAATACTTCGATAGCAGCTTGGTTATACAACTGAACATGTTGCGTACGTTTAAAAATATTATTGTGATGGGGTTTGTAAACAATTATACATATTTTTTAATTATGGATTTTAACCAGCAACCAACTCATTACATGTGAAGTACTCTACCAATTGAGCTATCACAGTTCACCAGTGAAAATTTCAGATTTTATATTTCCTTAATTTCGATCGAAATTATTATTTTTAGAGATGTCATAATTTTAAGGCAAGTTATTAATTTAATATTTGAAACAAAGTTTTTTAAACAAAGTTTCGGTTAGACTGGTTTAATATGATAGAAATCTCTTTTTGGAGGCCAGTATTTTATATATATACAACCAGTATTTTGATGTTAGATACAGGCGAGGTCTCTGTTATAGAATCGTTGATAAGTAGATAATCTACTGTATCAAAATTAATTTTTATTATGCGAAATTAAATTAAAACGCGAGAAATTAAATTCTAAAGAATTCACTGCGAACTGGATTTGAACCAGCAACCAACTCATTACATGTGAGGTGCTCTACCAATTGAGCTATCGCAGTTCACCAGTGGAAATTTCAGAACTTGTATTTCCTTAATTTCGATCGAAATTATTATTTTTAGAGATGTTATTATTTTAAGGCCAGTTATCAATTTAATATTTTAAACTAAATTTTTTAAACAAAGTTTCGGTTAGACTGGTTTAATATGATAGAAATCTTTTTTTGGAGGCCTAATACCAGTATTTTGATGTTAGATTCAACAGACGTCTCTGTTATAGAATCGTTGATAAGTAGATAATCTACTGTATCAAAATTAATTTTTATTATGCGAAATTAAATTAAAACGCGAGAAATTAAGTTCTAAAGAATTCACTGCGAACTGGATTTGAACCAGCAACCAACTCATTACATGTGTGGTGCTCTACCAATTGAGCTATCGCAGTTCACCAGTGAAAATTTCAGAACTTGTATTTCCTTAATAACTGGCCTTAAAATAATAACATCTCTAAAAATAATAATTTCGATCGAAATTAAGGAAATACAAGTTCTGAAATTTTCACTGGTGAACTGCGATAGCTCAATTGGTAAAGCACCTCACATGTAATGAGTTGGTTGCTGGTTCAAATCCAGTTCGCAGTGAATTTTTTAGAACTTAATATCACGCGTTTTAATTTAATTTCGCATAATAAAAATTAATTTTGATATAGTATATTATCTACTTATCAACGATCCTATAACAGAGACCTCTGTTGAATCTAACATCAAAAGTCTGGTATTAGGCCGCCAAAAAAAGATTTCTGTTATATACAATATATGTATAAATGTTCCGAGCAAAAGTCAGATTTCGCTTCAAATTAAAAAGATTGTATAAATTGTGAAAGCAGTCCTAAAGGAAATTGTCAGCACATTCTCTGTTTATGAAACTGACTCTGATGAAATGCAAATATCTTAGAAGGACAAACTTGACACCTGCAATCTATGAGATAACGACTATAGGAAAAATATGTTATATAGTCTAATGAAGCATTCCAAAAACGCAGTAGTTACCTTGTTGATAAAATTCTTCATAATTACATTAAATAATTTTCCTTCTAATTATTGTAGAAAAGATGATTGTTTCTACTCTCGTCTTATCTTTGGCTATTATCCTCAATTTTATTGGTAAATATAATAAATCTATAATTTGACGTGCATTTATTAAGTTATACGAAACTCAAAATGTTTGCGATTTAATCTACGTTCTAACTCCATTGCTATTTTCTTTCAAACTTAATTTGAGTTTCTTCGAAAAGTGTATGAATTTAATTTGAATTCATTTGTGGAAAATCTACAATGAGTATGTTAAAAAATTGAATTTATTATATATTATATAATTTTTTTTCTCTTACAATATGGAATTCGCGCCATATGGAAGACTCCCAACCGAAGACCAAAGGAAATAACATCGGCAATAATTATGCGTATTTTTTTAGCATTTCTAAAATGGAGAAAATAACTTTTTTTTATCGTAGTTAATAAATTGATGCGGCGCGCGACTATAGGTTCTCGCGCTTCGCGTTTGATAATATATTTATCTCGCGCTTCGCGCTCAGTCTTTGTATTTCCCCCACTTTTTTGTGCAGGCTTTTTAAAATTAAAGGTCAAAGCATCCAAAACTGTAATTTGGTGATTGTGAATTCTCTTTTGTTAAAGCTCTTTCGGGTTTGACAAACACATTCTCATCACTTATCTCGTGCTTGAACGCACGCGATTTTGGTCTGTGGCTGCTTATTCACATTCATAATGTGTCCCCTAAGGGTTTACATGACTTCCGTTTCTTATAAGACCATCTACAAACTTTATATTATCTTATCCTTACTATTTACAAATAGTTACAACTATTGACATCAACTCTTATATCTAGCTTCTTACTTCTATATTAATATAGCGCAATTTTACTGTCGAAAGAGTGTCGAAAGAGAGTCTACATGTAACTACTTACAGATCTTCACACTTCTAATATATTCGACTTCCGTTTCCTTTTTCCTTCACTTGCACTTCCTTCTATCTCATTCTCATTTTGTCATTTTTCCACATCCATTCTTTCATTCTTTCTCATTCGCCCCTCTAGCCCCCTCCAACTCCTTCATCCACTCCTCACCCATTCCATCCTTCCGTAGAATATTTACCACATTCTCTTGCCAGCTTTCTTTATCTTCCATTCCTCTCCTGCATCCTTCCCATACATGCTCCCATGTTTCCTCCTCCCATTCACATAATCTGCACTTTCTTTTCTCTTCCTTTTCCCGATACATCCCCTCCCTTACCTCGTTTCCCAATCTAAATCTTGCTATTCTGGTCCATCTTCTCTCTCTCCATCTCTTTTCTAAATACTTTGGTACTCCTCCCTTTTTTAATCTTATACCATTTATTATATTTGGATTCCTCAATCATTAATTGTCTTTCCCTGTCCCTTCTCGCCAATTCTTCATAGCTTACTCCATTTTCTTCTCCAATATCTCTAGCACTAAAAAACTCCCTCCTTTCTTCTTCCCATCTTGTTAGTTCTACCGCCTTCCCTCTTCTTTCTTCTACCTCCTTCAAACACTTTTTTTCAAACTCCCCTCCCTTCCCCTCCCTTAATTACGTCTCAAATTGCCATGCTCTCTTACCTAATTTATCTCTCTGTGCTTCTTTTCTCACCATATATCAAGGCGTCCTCCAGTCTACTCCTAGCGTCCACCTCTTAAACCTTGATTTTCCTATTCACCATATCTGTTTCATTACCCCTGCTGCTTTTTTCATACTTTCTCTTATATGAGCTCTATGATCTCCATTTGCTTGCAAGGTACATCCCAAATACTTAAACTCTTTCACTTCTTCTAACTTTACTTCCTTCCATCTCACAGTCCATACTTTCTTTCTTCCCCCTCCTTTTCGAAACCTCATTCTCTTTGTCTTTTCTACATTTATATTCAATTTTTTCCCATCCAAGTTTTTCTTCAATCCTGTAATTAAGCTTGTCATCCCTTCTTCATCCTCTGCCATCAACACTATATCGTCGGCGTATGCCAGTGTATATATCTTTTCTTCTCCCACCCTAGCTCTTCCCCATCCCTTTTTCTTCATTTCTTCTTCTACGTCTGAGATAATTGTATAAAATAAAAGTGGGCGCAGAGGACATCCTTGCCTCTGAAGATTTCCGATACTCTCTTTATTAAGCCCTCTCGTATCCCCTTTCTCACCATAACCGTTTCTATCTCGACTCTGTCCAATGAGTCGAACGCCGCCTTTAAGTCCACATTTATTGCTATCATTGTCCCTTTCTCGCTTTTAATCCTTTTATTTATCAGATAATTCAGAACATATACGTTGTCTCCATTCCTTTTCTAAATCCTGTCTGATCCGGTTTCTTTTTTTCCTCAACTTTTTTCTTCAATCTCTCCGACAAAACAGTTGCATATACTTTATACAATGTTGGCATCAGCGTCACACCCCTATAATCTTTAACCTCCTCCCCTTTGCTTTTCTTCACTATGGGTACCACTCTCCTTCTTTCCATAACTCTGGCCACCCCTCTCCATACTCTATTACACATTATCCATGCCTTTTCCTTTAGTTCTGTCTCCCCATATTTCCAGACTTCATTTTGAATCTCATATATACCAGGTGCCTTTCCATCTTTCATTATTCCTAACACCTTGCCTATTTCTTCCCTCCTTTCCTAACTTTTCTCTCTACCCCTCCTAGCAAATCCATGAAATATTTCTTCCATTCTACTATTTCAATATCCTGATTTAATCTTTTTCTTCTTTTTCTCTCTCTATTTACTACCTTCCAAACCTCTTCTTTTTTCCTAGCCCTGTCCGCCCCTTCCTCAAACTTTTTATTCCCTTTCTCTTTCTTTTGATCACACAGCTCAATATGCTCCTTTTTTCTCCTATATCATTCTACACTACTTTTTTCTTTTCTTCATTTTCTTAATTCCTTTCTGACCTTCTTTTTCTCTTTACATTCCTCATCCCACCCACTTCTATTCCCTCCTTTATTAACTTCTTTTTTGCTTGTGCACGATAATCCTCTTATTATTTCTTCTATCATTATTTCCATCTCCTCGTCCACATTTCCCTCCCTCATTTTGATATTTCTCACCTTTTCTTTAAACTGTTCTTTTCCTTTTATTGACGAATCCCCTTTTCCTGCTCTTTTCACCTTTGCTTCCTTTTTATCCATATTTTTATTACTTTTTTCTCCCTCTAATGTCACTATTATGGGAAAGTGATCCGAATATATATATATATATATATATATATATATATATAATCCCCTACCTCTAGTTTCTTGACCTTCTCTCTTACCTCATCATCTACTATCACATAATCAATTACCGTTCCCCTTTCTCCTCCTGCGCGTGTATATTCCCCTTCCTCATCTCACTCTATATTTCCGTTTAATATAAACCATTCCAACTCCTCCAAGCCCTTTAAAAATTTCTTTCCCTCCCCATTCAGTATCTTGTCCTTGGATTTTCTTCCTCTCTCTCCTCCCCATTCCCTTCCTCCTTTATCTCCTGTTCTTGCATTGAAATCCCCTCTTATTATAAGCCCGATCTCTTCTTTATTTTCTTCCATCATTTCTTTCTTCTCCTCTAATTTCTCCTGCATATCACTGTTCCCATAAACCCCCACTATCTTCCACTCTCTCCTCCCATCTTTACCTCTTCTACTATTAATCCTTTTTTTCGTTCTTTCCTCTCTTTCTTATCCTTCCCTGTTAGACATTTGTTCCTTACTCCCATCACCATTCTTCCCATTGCTCTGCCTTTTTTATTCTTCCTCTTTGCATTTCGAACTTGCCATTTTTAACCTCTTGGTGATCTTCCCCTTACTGTTTCTTATCACTTTTCATCTAGCCATGCCTCCACCATTACTAATACATCCCATTGTGCCAAATTTCTCATAAACCCTCTATCCTTTCTCTGCAATCCTGCTATATTCCAATAACATATCCTTCATTCTTCCCTACCTTCGTTTCTCGCCTCTCTTTGCTTCTTACTATTTCTTATTTTCCTTTCTTCCGTTCCTTTCTCTCTTAGTTTCCCGGCACATTATTTCTTACTATATCTTCCCTTTCTTCGTCCCAATCCCACCATACTCCTTCTAGCAGTATTCTGCCATACTTAACCCACCTTCTTTTTCCCTTGCTTCTTTCCTCTTCCGCTATTTGCCTTAACTTATACTGCATATTGATTTCTACCCATGTCAAATCATCCTCTATTCTCTCCGAGCGTCCATATAATAACCTCTTCTTTTTCATCACTTCCCTTTTACGTTCCCATTTCTTTAGCTTCACTAGTACCATTTTTTCTCCTCTTCGCGTTTCCTTTTCTACACTTCGCATTTCCTCTATCTCTACTTCAGCATCTATCCTTTTTAGCACATTTTCCAATCCTTCTTTCAATTCCTTCCCTTCTAATCTTAGATCCTTTATCACTATGTTTCTTCTTCTTTCATCTCATTCTTTCCTTTCTAATCTTCTTTCTATTTCCCTTATCCTTTCCCTCTCATTATTCCCACTCTCCCCTACAGCAAACTCCCGTTTTGATTTTCCGATCTTCACTATCCTACCTTCTAATTGTGCTACCTTTTTATTATGCTCATCCTGTTTTTCTAATCTTTGTTCTAAAGTCTGCATCCTTTTTTATACATTTTTCCTAACTTCTTCCCATTTTCGCATCTCTTTTCTAAGTTCGGCCATTTCGTTCCTAATTTCTGGTTTTATTTCCGCCCCTCTTTCTTTCTGCCGTTTTCCGTTCATCTATATTACCCCTATCATCATTTGATGCAATTCTTCTGACTTTAACTTTTTAAATTCTATCGGCCCTCTATGTTCAACTTTGTCTTCTTCTTTGCCCTTGTCTTGCTCCCCCGCTCTATTTTGATCTTTTCCCGGTGGTGTTCTGATAATTTTCGGGGTTTTCAGGGTGGATCCCACTTCTATCTTATCTTCGCTACTTCCTCCTTCTGCCCTATTCCTCTTCCTATTTATAAGCGGTTCGATTGAGTCAAAACTATCCGCCCTCAATCTCTCCCTCTCTACCGTTTTCCTATACTGTCCCCTACTTTTTTTCTCACTTTTCAGGGTGCAGAAAACTCTCCACCCCGTAGTGTACTTCTCTCTTCGGAAGAGAAAGTTATGCCGAAAGTAAAAAATTGAAATTCGGAAAAATGTGACGAAAGAGAATGCACAAGGAAAATTCAATCCTATGTTTCTTGTTCCAGATTTAACTTCACAGTTCGAATGTTTGCCTAATGGCGCCCCCATTCCTGGCGTTCCTCGATCCAGACCTTCTTACTCTCCTGACAGGCATCAATTTCCTGAAATGTTCTTTTCTCCTGCCAGTATTTATTCTCCGCCTTCTCCGGTTTGGTCTTCTGCTCCTGCCGAGCCTCCTTTTCGTGTCAGGTCCAAGTCTCCTGCTGCCAGGCATTCTGCTATACGCGTACTTGGATATGAACTTGAACGACTTAATTTTATTCGGCTTGTTCCCAACATAAATCCGAAACGACAATTTGAAATTCGAATATACGCTTTTCCGCCAGGTAAACAAATTCATTTGCGAGAAAAATATGGTGCCCTTGCACCCGTGCCAACCGAAGAACTATTTGTATTATCAAAGTCCAATGGTGACGTCTTAGCAATATTGGAATGTAATAAATTTTTTCGTGGAATATATATAGAACAAAATTACCTGCAAAAACGGGCAAAAATAAATATGTACAGCGGCAGGGTTTCCGAAATGACCATGGGCGAAATCCGGGAATCTCCATTAGGCAGTAAAGCATCAATCAAAAAGAATTTTCGAATTATTGAAAATAAATATGTACCATACAATACCATTATTTAACTATTAAAGACATGTAAGACTAAAACATGATGTTGTTCATAATCTGAAGTAGAATCAACATGTTAATAGTAACTGGTAAGGGACCTTCTATAAATCACGTAAAAACTTTTTTCGGGAAAGGGGAATGTATTAAATCAAATATTTATTCCTTCAAGTGATGTAAAAATTCAATGACATCCCTTAGCATAGAGCCCAAAACATTTTAAAATGTAGACATCCAAGAATTCCCAAATTTCCAGATATTTTCGATATATTATTATTATGAACTAAATTATTGATCTTATATATGTATTCTTATCGGTAATAGATAATTTGATTGATGAACATGATTATCAAATGCTCAAGAATTTGTTAAATATAAAGGTTTTATTATCATTATCGAATTCTAAAACTTGAACTGTTTATATTTCGTAAAATTATCATCAATCATGTCACGATAACGGAAATGTTCCTATTACTGTCACGATGAAATTTGAATAGAGATCTGTAATTCACCAAAATAAAAGCATTTTATTTCAAACCACTAGGAATTGTTTCATTCCCAGTGAACTTAGATGGATTTCAAAAGAAATGTGTTAAAAAGGATCTGATGAAAAATTGAAAGTCTAGTCTCTTCTGCATCAGAGGTATAATTTATGTGGAAAATTCCTTGTTCCAGATCTCAATTATGATTTTTTTTCGAAAATTCTCTGATCCAATTCAGAATTACATATGATTGCTTGTGCGAATTTCCTTAACCACTTCGAAATGATTATTCTTCTCAAAACTTGTCTGTTCGAAGTCAGAAGAATAATAATTTTTTTCGAAAATTTCCTTTTCAAATTTAGTATTACAGATATCCCTTCCAAAAATTCCTATTCGAATAACAATATGTTGTTTAAAATCTTAACTTACCAACTCCAAAGTATTTTACTAAGTTCCTGAATCCCCGTTTCCAACCTCAAAGTATTCTAATAAGTTCCAGGTGTATGTGGATCTCTTTTTCAAATCCGAAGTATTTTGATAAGTTCCAGGTGCAGGTGGATCCCGTTTTCAAATCCAAAGTATTTTAATAAGTTCCTGGA
>CAKNYM010052700.1:410695-484359 GCA_932195095.1 Andricus curvator | reverse complement strand
CATAAGTTCCGGGTGAATGTGGATCTCTTTTCTAACTCCAAAGTATTCTAATAAGTTCCTGTTTCCCCGTTTCCAACTCCAAAGTATTTTAGTAAGTTCCTGGATCCCCGTTTTCAACTCCAAAAAATTTTCATAAGTTCCGGGTGAATATGGATCTCTTTTCCAACTCCAAAGTGTTTGGTATATGTGGATCTCTTTTCCAACTCCAAAATATTTTAATAAGTTCTTGGATTCCCGTTTCCAACCCCAAAGTATTTTAATAAGATCCGGGTATATGTGGATCTCTTTTCCAGCTCCAATGTATTTGAATAAGTTCCTGGATTAGGTCAGTTACACCAGCCCCCCCCCCATTCTTAATTTTCGGGTTTTTTATAGCCCACTGAATTGCGACGCAAATGCGCTCATGTGCACCACCAATAAAAAATTTTGCGCTACGAAACTGTTGGATTTATAGCAGGTGTTACTTGGGGGGAGGGTACGCACCCCCATTTGGAAAATCAAAGTATAAATTGCATGACCTTGAAGATCTCTAAATGCGCTGATATGTGCCATTAAGAAAAAAAATTTGCGCCACATTGATAACCGAGTTATTAGCGATCAAAATGGGGGGGGGGGCTGGCGCGATTTTTCTAAAATAATAAGATTTTTTCAAATTTATCATAGCTGTCCGTCATAGTTTCAAATGCGCTCACTTTATAAAGTAATGACCAAGTGATGACCAACGAAATGAAATGTTTTTAATCCGCAGTAATGAATGGACTTTCCTATGGAGTATCAAATGCGCTCATATGCGCCATGAAAATTTTCTGAATATCTTGAAAATTGCCCAAGATATGGAGGTCATAACATTTTGCAGAGTGATGACCAAAAAAATGAAAAGTTTTCAAACAGCAGTGATAAAGGGACTGTCGAATGGGGTTTTAAATGCGCTCATATGTGCCATGATAATTTTTTGAACATCTTGAAAATTGCCCAAGATATGGAGGTCATAACACTTTGCAAAGTGATGGAAATTTAAGTATATTTTATCAGTTATTTCAGGCTGGAAAATCAAAGATGTCTGCAAGCTGAGGGATAAACAATAATACCAATTGCATTGGGACAAAACTTAATTTAGTTCAAAACTAAAAAAAATGGGTTTTCACCATAAGTGTATTTGGACATTATTCTTTATTTTCTAGAAACTATAAAAACTATTCAATTAAATTATAAAATCCATAAAAAATGTGTAATTATTTTATTATTTAATTAAATAGCTTTCTCAAAATGAAAAATAATATCCAAATACACTTATGGTGAAAAATCGGAGAGACTGAAAAATTCTCGAGGCTGTCAAAATCCTGAATTAGAAATGCCCCGGATACTTAAATTTCCGAATAGCAAAATTCAATAATAATAAAACTCCCGGACAGTTTATAATATTACCGAAATGAAAAATTCCCGAATGATGAAACCTTCGACAGTTTATGATATTACCGAATTTAGACAAATGAAAAAATTTTTTCATGAATATTATTTATTTATTAAAAATACAATGATCAATTATTTTTATACAAAAAAAAATCGTAATGTTTAAAGTTTCTCAAATTACTGCTTGAATCTTAAACAACAATTATTGAGAAAATATATTTTTGGATGAAAATTTTTGGACGACTGAAAAATCCTAAAAAATAAAATTCATGACTCTGTCAAATTCCCGCATTGGGAATTTCCTGAATAATACAATTTTCGAATATGTAATAAATTTCGCAAATTGGAAAATTCCTCAATAAAAATTCCCGAATTATAAGATATCCGAACTGGAAAATTCCTGAATTATAAAACTCCCGAAAGAATGGAACAAAATTGTTTTTCAATCAATATTATTGATTTATTGAAAATACAACCGTCAAATATTTAAAAAAATATATTTTTTTTCCTGAACGATGATTCTAAAATTATTGTTGAAATTAAAAATAACAATGATTGAAGAAATATATTTTTGGATGAAAATTTTTTACGACTGAAAAGTCCTAAAATAAAATTCCCGAATAATATAATTCCCAAATAATGAAATTCCCGAATAAAAAATTCCCGAACAGTTTACGATATTACCGAAATGGAAATTCCCGACAGTTTATAATGTTACCGAATTTTAAAATTCCCGATAGAAAAATGCCAAATTATAAAATTCCCGAAACAATAAAAAAAATTGTTTTTCAATTAATATTATTTATTATTTAAAAATATAATAATCAGATTTTTATTTTAAAAAACATATTTTTCTTGTTCAAAGTTTCTAAAATTATTGTTTGAATTTGAAATAACAATACTTGGAGAAAACTTTCATCCAGAAATATATTTCTTTTTGAGAATTGTTATTTCAAAGTTAAACAATAATTTTAGAAACTTTAAACATAAAAAATAATTTTTTTTTTAATATTCGATGATTATATTTGTTTAAATTTGGGAATTTTCTAGTTTGGATATTTACTAATTGGCAATTTTCTGTCGGAAATTTTTTAATTCGGTAATATTATAAACTGTTGGGAATTATCCATTTCGGTAATATCATAACCTGTTCGGGAATTTTCTAATCGGGAATTTTCCAATTTCGGGAATTTCATTATTCAGGAATTTTATTAATCGGGAATTTAATTACATATTCGAAAATTTTATTGTTCGGGAATTTCCGAATTCGGGAATTTTACAGAGCTGGGAATTTTATTTTCCGGGACTTTTCAGTCCTCCAAATTTTTATTTCAAATATTGTTATTTTAAATTCAAACAATAATTTTATAAACTTTAAACATTAAATATTTTCTTTAATAGAAATATTTTATTATTGTATTCCTAATAAATAAATAGATATACATTTGAAAAAAAATTATTTAAGTTCGGGAATTTTCTAATTCAGATATTTTATAATTCAGATATTTTATAATTCAGATATTTTATAATTCGGCAAATTTCTGTCGGAAATTTTCGGATTCGGTAATATCATTAACTGTCGGGAATTTTCAAATTCGGTAATATTATTAACTGTTCGGGAATTTTATTAATTTATTAATTTCGCGAGGGTACACATCTCAATGCAGATTCAAAATCGAGTAGTTAATTTCTGTTAGCCTAAGAGCAGCAAATTTCTGTTAACCTAAGAGCAGCAAATACCTAGACCCGCCACTGAATATTCCAACTTCAAAATTAATTCGATTCCTATTTTTCGTTTTGTTCCTAACCTACAATACCGACTGTGGCAGAAAGTATCACGATAAAATCTTTCAAGATCGGTTACCATCTTATGAACTACATAAGCCATGGAGTAATCTTTAAAGATGGTGACGATGGATGTTGTTGTGTCAAGTTCTTTATTTACATTCACGAAAAATACGTTTTGATTCGTCCGCAAAAAGTCTAATATATAACCGCGCAAGCGGTTAACAATGTATTATTTTTAAATTGGGAAAACATTTTAAATACATACCTCGAAGTTATTTGATGATATAAAAGTGGGGTGAATCGATGACAAGTGGAAATGAGGGGGTTGATAATTGTTTTTAGTTAATTTGCAAAATGGCGTATATAAACGAATTTCAGATCCTATCCGAAAAGCCCTTTATCAATTTTTATATTGCAACTAAATTTATTTATTGATATCAGCATTAGCTTATCGATGAGAAGTGGTAATAAGAGGGTTGATTGTGGTTTTTTCTTAATTTTGAAAGTGGCACATATGAGCGCATTTGAAATCCTATTCAAAAAGCCTGCCTTCACCTTCGACGAATGACTTCATATCCGAAATTTTAAATTCCATATGACTATCAAAGATTTAACACCTGCATCAAACTGCCCCCCCCCCCGCCCCCAAGTCTATCTTCGTTAATTAGCTAGCGCAAAATTTGTAAGTGGTGGCGCATTTGAGCGCATTTGAAATTATGACGGATAGCTATGATGAATTTGAAAACATGTTATTATTTTTGAAAAATCGCGCCAGCCCCCCCCCCCCATTTTTAGTCGATTATCAATGTGGCGCTATAACTCTTAGAGTTTCGTGGCACAAAATTGTGTATTGGTGTATTTTCATTAGTTCCGGGTGCATATGGATCCCTTTGCCAACTCCAAAGTTCTTTAATAAGTTTCTGGATCTCTTTTTCCAACTCTAAAGTATTTTAATATGTTCTATGTGAACGACGAATTTCGCTTAAACATAAACGATTTCACAAATTGTGATATCAGATTTAACGATTTCAGTAAGAACATATTTTGTCCATGAAACTGACTCTAGTGAAATGTAAATACCTTAGAAGGACAACCTTGACGCCTACAATCAATGAGATAACAACTACGGGAAAAATATATTATACAGTCTAGCGAGGCTTCAGAATATTCAACTGTTAGATTGTTGATCAAATTCTTCATATTTATATTACCCAGTTTCTCCTTCAACTAGAAAAGATGAGGCCTATTCATACTCTCGCGCTATCCTTGGCTATTATCCTCAACTCTGCTGGTGAATATAATAATATATCTATAATTTTGAGAAGATTTTCAACGCGATTTTCTAAGGTATTATCCACAAATTACGTGAGATGTATTTCTAAAATTTCCACCCCCTACTTCCTCTCAAATCTGAATAAGATTTTGTTAACTTAGGAAACGAACATTCATATAAATTCTTTCAATTAAATAAACGTTAAAAGTTAATGGAATCACATACCAGGAAACAAAGAAATATAACATCGGCAATAATTATACGTATTTTGTAAGAATTTCTACAATGGAGAAAATAAATTTGTTTGGCCGTATGTTAAAACCTAGTTTTTTATCGTAGTTAATAAACTGACGTTTCAGCACCTCTTTTGGGCCTTCATCAAAATATATAAATATTAGGTTCTGTGAAAAATTAAACATTAATCATCAAAAATGAGAAATTAGAATCGCAGTCTTTATAATTTCCTATAATTGTTCCTATAATTGTTAGATACGACGGAAGACATTTTGAGAAAACAATTCGTCAAATAGGTCAGGATAGTAAAATAGCTGTCATTTTGAGGGTGCGTAAAACGGATCATATTGACCAACAGCAAAACAGATTTATTTTGAATCAAGCAGTTGTGCTTCACCAAAAAAGATCAAACTTCTAACAAAGCAGATGAATTTTCAACAAAAAATTTATTCAACTCAATTCACAGACGGATTTTCAAATTGAAATTTTGCAATTGGACATTTAATACAATTCCCCTAGTTCGAATTTAATTTTATTCCACCAGCTTTTGTCGAATGACGATTTCGTTTCCCGATCGCAGTCAATCGATTAAAATTTAAGCTTTTTTTTGCAGGGTGATCGTAAAATCTTTCTTGGATTAAATTGGACTATTTTGTTGAAAATTCGTATTTTTAGTTCAAAAATTCATTTGTTATCGTACAAATTTCATATTCTTTGGCTAAAAGTTTACTTCTCTCTCCGGAAGAGAAAAGTCTTCCAGAAGAGAAAATTGAAATCCGGAAAAATATGCCGTAAGAGAAAATTAAAATCCAGCCAAGTCTCCCGAAAGAGAATGCACGAGGAAAATTTAATTCTCTGTTTCTTTTTGCAGATCTCAGCTCACAATTTGAGTGCTTACCTAATGGGGCCCCTATTCCTATCGTTCCTCGTGGCCGATCTTCTAATATTCCGGACATAAATCAATCTCCTGAAATGTCTGTTTCTCCTGACAGACCTCATTTTACGGGTTCTCTGGTCAGTTCTCCCCATACTGCTGAGCCATCTCTTCGAGCCAGGTCCAGGTCTCCTCCTGGCAATATCTGGCCTATACACTTCGGTGAATTGGGACCTGAAAAACGCAGATTTGCTCGACTTGTTCCCCACGCAAATGCAAACCAGCAATTCGAAATTCGAAGATACACTTTTCCTGAAAATAAACAACTTTATTTGAGAGAAAGATATGGTGACCTTGCGCCCATGCCAGCCAAAGAAGAAAGTGTATTATTAGCGTCCAATGGTGACGTCGTGGCAATATTGCAGTGTGGTAAATTTTTTCGTGGAATTTTCACCGAAAGGACTGGCTTTCAAAAACGGGCAAAAATAAACATTCACAGCGGCAGGGTTGATGAAATGACCCCAGAAGAAATTCGGGAATCTCCATTAGGCGGAAATGCAACGATCAAAAAATGTTTTAAAACAGTAATTTTAAAAGAGATTTCTGAACATCATCAATAACTTTTTTCTGTTGAATATAAAATTAAAACATAAAATTGTTATTCGAAGCTTGTGAGCAAATAAGAAAAAAAATTGTTATCATGTTAAAAATTCTGAATTTTAAGTGCAGCATCTTCTTTAATTTGTTATTAATTTTTTTAAGACACTGTGTAAGGTTGAAAATAATGTATTTTTAAGACATGTGTGTAGTATTAGATCAAATCAATTAAGCATACATTGATAGTAATCACCGATGGGAATTCTTTCTGATTTGTAATCTGATACATAAATCTTTGTATTTTTCATGAATATGGATTCCAACATTTTTATTCTGAAAGTGATCCTTCCTCTAGCCCACGTATGTGTAGATGGACCTGCGCCATTATTATACAAAGAAAAAAAAGAAAATCTAAATCAAATTAAAAAGAAATTTTACCATTAAATAATTACCTATTATATTTGATGAAAAGAATTACCAACCAAAAAAGATTATTACGATAAAAAATAAAATAAATTTTAACCAAATAGTACGTAATTTAAGTCACTTCGGGGCTTCAATACTTTTCCTCCTTAAAAAGTGTTTGAGATTCCATAATATTATTAAGATGCCGCAATATCTGCTTGGAGCCCCCCCCCCCCCCCCCCAAAAAAAAAAGAAGGAATCTTTAGACGATATTACAGACTTAGGGAATGGACATACATATACATTCAATTAATTAAATAAACTTAAATATCTTGTGGTTAAAAATTTATTATTTGGTAGTGTATTCAACAATTTTGGGAAGAAATCATTCTTTTTAGTTAAAAATTAAACTGTTTCGTACAAAATTCTTCTTTTTTAGTTGAAGTCAACTGTTTTTGGTTTGAAATAAAATCATTTTTTGGTGGAAATATCAACTATTACATTTGTCTTTGAAAATGCATCTTTTGTTTATCCAAAATTCAACTACAAAATTTTTTTTTTTTAATTCCTTTGAATTCAAATATTTGGTTACAAATTAGTTTTTTATTGTACATAGAATATTATTCTCCTTCAAGACAAATTCATCTTCTTGTTCGAAAAATGATCCATTCTGTTAAAAATGCAAAACAAACATGTTCTTACATTAAAATAATTGATCTCCTAGGTTTCAGATTGTTTTTATACCTGGAGAACAATTTATAACGGCTAGAGAAAATGAGGAATTAGTTAGGGAAGAATCAGGGAAAGTGAGAAAATTTTAAAATGGGGATTTTGAAGCAACCCTGATTGAGACATATACCATCCCTTTTTGCCATCCAGCATACAATCTTGCGATTCCACTGCATTCTCCTGAAAGATATAATTCTCCCGAAAAACATAATTCTCCTGGAAGATATATTCTTCCTGCCAGACCTCGTTCCCCGGGTTCTCCAGTCAGCTGTTCTTTTTCTGCTGAGTTTCCTCTTCGTGTCAGGTCCAGGTCTCCTCCTGCCAGACTTCCATTTTCCGATCAGATCTGCTTCTTCTGCCGAGCCTCTTCTTCCTGTCAGGTCCAGGTCACCTCCTGCCAGGAATTCTTCTCTACGCGAACTTGGATATTAACTTGGACCGCTTAGATTTATTCGGCTTGTTCCCAACACGAATCCAAACAGGCGATTCGAAATTCGAAGATAAACTTTTCCTACCGATAAAATAACTTGAGCGAAAGAAAAATATAATGGTGACGTATTTGTAACAGTTTAGAATAGCAAATGCAAACTACATTCCATACCATTGTTTAAAATTTCAAAAACATGTAAAACTGAAATACAATATTGTTTGTGATGCGAAGTGGGATCAAAATGTTACCCGTCACTGGTAAGGGACTATCTGAAAATTAGGTATTAGCTTTTTTTAGGGCGTGATATAATTAGGTACATTGAAGAGCTGACAATTAAACTAATGACCAGGCAGATCTAGAATTGGTCAAAGATTATTTAAAATTTATATCTGTAATTGAAACTCAAGATTTGATAATTAAATTTTTTCGATTGGGAAACTTTTCACAGGCTCTACTGAAACCGAGGCCTCTAATGGTTATTTTGCAGTCATGAGAAGCAGCCGTCTAAGTGTTCCGGGCCATCTCGGACAGCAAATTACAGAATCACGAGCAATACAAAATGATTCGTGTTGCTGCAGGCAAGGCGAAGATGCAACAAGTCGAGTATCGACAAGTTGTGGTCGAGCTGCAGAACAAAATTCAAAGGGGTGAGACGGGACATTTAATTGTGCATCAAAAGTCTATTCCGGTGATCATCAGTAGCAGACTATCAAAATTATATAGCGAAAACAGAAACTAATTTAATCAACGAACCAAACGCATTTTGGGGGTTTATTAACAAGTCAGGTGGCGCAAGTTATCTTCCAGAAGAAATAATTTATAATGGGCAATTAATAAATTATACAAATCACATAATACATCAATTCGCTAATTATTTTTCGAGTGTTTACAATAACAAGCCAGAGGCTAGTAGTATCCAGTCAAGCTACAAACATGATTCGGACTATCTCACAGTTCCAAAAAATGAATCAAATGCGGTTATCACTAACAGGCAATCAGAACCCTACCTCCTGAGCATTGATAGTTTAACGAAAGCAGCAGGTAAATTAATCGGGCCTCTGGTCCAATTGAATTCCGAGTTTGTTAGTCAAAGATAGCGCAAGTGTCTTATCTTATCCATTGCAGGCTATTTTCAACTTAGCACTAGTAACTGGAAAATTTCCTGAAAGATGGAAATCGGCAAAATTTATTCCCGTATTCAAATCGGACAATAAATCTGATTTGACTAACTATAGGCCGATATCAATTCTGAGTAAATTACCAAAAATTTCCTGCAATTTTTTGATTGAATTGTTGATAATTAGGAATAAGTTAACATAAATTTGATGCTCCTTCATTAAAAATCTCATATGGACTGAAATCATGACTGTATTTCGAAAAATGTCTGAAATCATCGATTTGCTATAAAAAATATCGTATGCGCCAAGGGAGAGAAGCACTTTTTCGACTTGTGTATGTTTTCAGTACTGGTCTCCCCCTAGGTGCAGAATATACTATTGGACGATTTTCCCAGCAATCCAGTTTCTGAGAATATTTCAAACGTTCAGACTTTCCCTACCAAGACTATCATGGAAGTGATTTTGCAAGAATCTCCTAGCCCTCCAGTTTTTCGGGACATTTTCAATGACCAGTCTTTTCCCATCGAGACTAGCATGGAAGTCATTTTTGAAGAATCTCTTAGCCATCCATTTTATCAGGACATTGCAAACAATCAGACCTTTCCCACCGAGACTAACATGGTGAACAATAATTAATTTTAGGTAACAATTCATTTTTTAAGTTACTGTAGCTATGCATGCAGTTATGTTAAATCCTATTTCAAGGCATAGTGTTTAACTGCATTTATTATCCCTGCAGGAAAGATTTTCGGAAGCATTTACGAACCATCTAGTTCCTCAAGACATTCCAAAGTACGTCAGCGACAAAAAAGTTAAGAAATTGTTTTGCAGGCAGGAACGAAAATTGATAATTTAAAACAAGGACTTCTAAAAGTCCTCCAACAGAAGAGAGAATTGGAAAGAAATGGTCATGACGTTTACAAAAAAACATTACTGAATTTATTTAAATGGAATGAAGTGAAATCTTCATTGGAGAAGGAAACGAAAGGAACTAAATCAAGGAAAAAAGAATGTTAAAAGGCAACAGTTAAAAAGGCTCTTCACTTAAAGTTCACTTGCGGTAAAACTGGTTATGAAGAATTGTTAAGGCAAGGATTCCCCTTGCCATGTCGGAGAACTCTTAGCAGAAGAATTGCTTATATAAAATTCAAGCCTGGAATATCGGATGAAATATTTGACTTCTTAAAACAGAAAGTCTTTCCTGGCTCTCGACGAAGTATCCATTGAAGGTGGTAAAATGCTCGACCCACAAGCGAAAGAACATCTAGGTAACATAACTCTGCCACCGGATGTTGAAGGAACAGTAAAGCATGCAATGGTATACGTGATTAGAGGAACTGCTTCCAATTTGAAGCAAATCGTCGGGTATGATTTTACTGTTGCTGTTTTTGTTGGATCTCTTCTCAAGCCAATCATTTCGCAGATAATTTCGAAAGCTGAGAATACTGATGTCAAGGTGAACAACGTTACAGTCGACATGGGTCCTTCTAACGTAGCATGGAACGCAGTTGGAATTACAGCTAGAAAGTTTACGGAAATACAAAATTGTATTCCTCATCCTCATCCTCACAATGATCCTGTACATAGACTTTATTTTTTTGCGGATATACCACATGTCGTAAGGAATATTGTGCAAAGTGTAGTAAACAACGAGAGAATTTATATCCCTAGAGATATTCAAAAGGATTAAAACTTACCGACATACGTTGTTGATGCCGCTCATCTTATAGAGATAACAAAAATGCAGAAGGATTTAGTTTCTACCTTAACACCCAACCTGACAGTGGATGATGTGACTTTTCCAAAAAGAAAATATTTTCAAAAAGTAAAAGTTAACAGAGCATGGTTCATGGGCAACGGAAGGGAATGTTTTCGATTGATGACATCTCATACCTTCCAGAGTTCTATGATCAAATTCAATATTCTGTTATTTAACTTAGTCTGCACCTTTTAGATGACGTAGTTATTCAGTTTGTTTTGACGTCTCGATTCACGCTGGACATTTTAGAAATTCTTTTCAGTGTAACAAGATCGAAACATGGAACGCCAAACGTGTTAGAGTTCAAATATGATATCCGCTTAATTTCAGTTGAACAATATGTTAAACCTATTCAATGTAGCAACTATGATTACGATTATAGTAATCATCTAATTGATTTCTTGAATGCGAATAAGACAGAAAATCGTGCCATACAACCTAGAGATCCTCTCGTAAAACCCAATAGTGACGAAATAATAGTTCCCAATGCAAGTTCGGTGAATCTGAATGATTTTGCTTCACAGCACTTGCAAATAGTTGGCACTCGTCCTTTGCAAATCAAGCCTTTAGAAAATATTGAGCGACTCCCCAATTTTTGGATAGTTCTTCAAAGTTGAATCTCTTGAAATTCCCTACAAATTTTTTGGGATCCCTTGAAATCTTTGAAATCTTCGGATATTAATGAAATCCTTAAAATCTTGTGAACTGCTGTGACGCACCTTAAAATCTCTTAACATTTTTTGGAATAACTAGTAATACTTAAAAATTTAATTTGAGTTCATTTACTTTCTTAATTTGGAACCCTTACGTGAATCTTTTAAAATATTCGGAGGTCCTATAAAATACTCAAAATCTTATTAAATGCTTTGAATCCTGAGATTGTCAAAAAAAAAATTGAAGTAGGTTATATTAAATCCCGTGAATATGGAAATTATTTGAAATTCCTTGAAATCTTCGGATTCATGCAAATTCTCTATTCCTACAAAATTTTTTTTTGTTTCAACTATTAATTCACACTCTCTTCAAAAATTCCCTCCACAAAGTCAAAAATATAATTATTCTTTCCGAAAATTTCCTTTTCCAATTTAAAATGGCATACATCTCTTTCAAAGTCTCCAGTTTCCAATTCGACTAGGAAAATTACTTACCAAAAAGTTTGCTAATATTTCATAAACTGTAACTGAATCTTACCTGAAACAAAAAAGAAAATAATGCATTAGTAAGCATTCAATATTAACATCAAATAATATTTTCTTCAAGAAATTCGAGAAACTTTATTATTTAAAATGTATATATTGATATTAATTCAGTAAAGATTCTTTGAATAAATTTAGTGAACAATGCTCATCAGAGTGTTTAGAAGACAAATGATTTTCAATTCCTGGTCAGTCTTCGGTTTTCTTACGCTTAATTTTTCATTTTCTCAGTTTGAAATGTTTTTTTAAATTCCTATGGCCCAACTGAGAATCATAATTCTTTTTGAAAACTTGCTTCCTCCTTAAGTCATAATTATAATTCTCTTCAAAAATTTACTGCTCAAAGTCAGGAAAAAATCATTCTTTTCGGAAATTCTCTTTTGAAATTTAATATTACGGAAATCTCCTAAAGATCTCCTATTCTGAATCTGTGTGTTCTTCAGAAAATATTACTAAACAAAGCAAAGTAGTTAGTACAAATATAAGAAATTATAAAACGAAATTCATCTTTCTAATTCCTTTAAAATATTTTTTCAGAATTTATATTAGGTTTTAAATATTAAAATGGGCAGTCAAAGTAGACGCTATCAAAATTTTCCATGTAAACGATGAATTTTAATTATTCGTGAAATAATGTAAAAATTGTGATATCAGTGTTAACGAATTTAGCAACTTCATTTTTTTCCTTGAAATGTCATGAAATGTAAATATCCGATAAGGAAAACCTTCACGCCAATAATATGTAAGATAACGACTATGGAATACATGTGTTACATAATTTGATGAAGCACAAAAATATTCATTAGTTATGTTGTTAATTCCATTTTTTATTAATATAATAATTAGTTTTTTTTTCAATTAAGAACATATGAAGATTCTTCAAAATCCCTTCAACGTAGATTACTTCTTTGTTTAATTTCTCAAAAAAAAAAAACAAAAAAAAACGTTGAAATCCCGAGAAATCTTTGAAGTCCTTGAAGGACCAATAAGATCTTTCAAATCTTGTGGAATCCTTTGAAAAACTTTAAAATATTTGGAAATTAGAGGAAATCCTTTGAAATAATTCTAAATCATACATTAGGTAAATCAACAATTTTTTTCAATATTTCAACATTATGGAATCCTGCACTGAGTTTTTCATGAAGACTTTGTGTAATGATTTTTCTAGAATCGCGAAAAACGTTGACAGAACTTCTCGAAATTCAATCGGTTTCTATCTGAAAACATGATCTTCAAAATTGGATCAGAAATGCGACCACTGTAATTTTTTGAACCTCAATATCTCCTTTCCCCTTACTGTGCGACAATACTTTCATTTCAAGACAACTTTCTTTCTTCTCATTAATTTTTGAGAAAATCAAAAATCGAAAACGATGGAATTTTTTTTCTATTTTTGGATCATATTTTTCAAAATTGATATTCATTTTTCAAAGCTTTAAATGATTCTTTAGAATACACATTAATGAAATGTAAATATCAGAGACAGACAACTCTAATTCCTATAATCTATAAGATAAGGACTATAGGATACATGTATCATAAAATACAATGAAGGAAGGAAATATTCCTCAATTACGTTTTTAATCAAGTTCTTCATTAGTACATCAATTACGCTTTTTCTCGAATTCGAAAAGATGAGGGTTGTTTCTACTGTCGCATTATCTTTGGCGGTTATCTTCAATTCTATTGGTGAATATTATACTGTACAATATATATAATTTTAAGTACATTTTCGTAACTTATACGTAATTTAGAATTTGTGAGAATAAATCCACGCATTTCATCCTAATTCCAATTTTATTTCGAACTTGAGTTCATCGGAGGAGAGTACGAATTTAATTTAAATTTATTTCGGGAAAAACCAAAATGTGTGTGTCTCAAAGAATGAAATTACAAAATCTGAACAATATTGAACACTCTCAACTGTGAACATTAACTGTCTAAGGGATAATCCAAAACTCCTCATAGTTTATTTCATCTCTTGAAAATACTTTGGAACCTTTTGAAATACCCTATCTCTTGCAAGATTTGATTTGAAAGTTCCGAATGAATCTCAATTCAATAGTGGCCAACGCATGGGATAATTGATTAAAAGAAAAGTGACTTAAGTGATCTTTTTGTTTAAAAAAGTCACCATAGTGACTTTATCTTAAAAAGTGACTCAAATGTGATTTGCGAAATAAGTTGACTAAAAGTGACTATGTGGCAGTCCTGAACTGTCGCCACCCCGTACTTCTCTCCCAGGAAGAGAAAAATATGCCGGAAGAGAAAATTGAAATCCGGCAAAACATTTCGGAAGAGAATCCGCAACAAAAATGTAATCCTCTCTTTCTTGTTCCAGGGTTGAGTTCACAGTTTGACTGTTTGCCTAATGGCGAGCCCATTCCTGGTGTTCCTCGTTGCATATCTTCTGATTTGCCTGGCATATTTCAATCTCCTGGAAGGTCTCTTTCTCCTACCAAACCTCATTCTCCGGGCAGGTCTCATTCTCCTGCCGAGCCTTCTCTTCGTGCTAGATCCAAGTCTCCTCCTGCCAGACCTCATTTTTCTGTTAGTTCTCCTCCTCCTGCGGAGCCTTTTCTTCGCGCCAGTTCCAGTTCTCCTTCTATCACATCTGATTTTCCGGTCAGCTCTCCTCCTCTCGCCGAGTCTCATATTCATGCCAGGTCCAGGTCTTTTTCTGCAACATATCAATTTCCGGTCAGATCTTCTCCTACTGCTGAGCCTCCTCTGTATGACAGTTCCAGGTCCCCTCCTGCTAGACCTGATTTTCCGGCCAGGATTTCTCCTGCCGAGCCGCCTCTGCACGCCGTTTCGAGCTTAACCCCTGCCAGACCTAATTTTCCGGTCAGATATCCACCTGCTGCTGAGCCTCCTCTTCGTGCCAGGTCTAGGTCTCCTTCTGCCAGGCATGCTTCTTTACGGGTACTTGGATATGACCTTGAACAACTTAGATTTATTCGTCTCATTCCCAACGCCAATTCAAACCAGCGATTCGAAATTCGAAGATACACTTTTCTCCCCAATGAACCAATTCATTTGAGAGGAGACCATAGTATCCATCTGACCATGCCAACCGAAGAGCAAAGTGTATTATCAACATCCAATGGTGACATCTTTGCAATAGTGGAGGATAATAAAAGACTTCGTGGAATATATACAATACGATATCATCTCTATAATCTCTATCAGTTTCGATATCCGACTGAAAAACGAGTAAAAATAAACATGAACAGTGGTGCGATTGAAGATATGACTCCAGAAGAAATTGAAGAAGCTCCTTTAGGCAAACGGCGCCCAATCTCAAGAAACTTTAAAACGTTAGTTATACCAATCATTTAATTTTTAAGATCTGACCGCTTCACGCGCTGCTCTTCAGTTAGAGCTCGATTCTTTGAACTTATTTCGTAGAAATTATATTAATTTTTTAAAGCTTTAAGGGCGCCATTCTAGTTAATACTATATTTAAATTTTTCATGTAAAGGACGGACTTCGATTAAACATAAAAGATTATAGAAAAATCAGAATTTGTGCGATTTGATCTACATTCTATCACAATTGCTTTCCTCTTTCAAACTTTATTTGATTTTTTCCGAAAAGAGTGAAAATTAATTCTGGATTTATCCCAGAACAATTGAGAATGTTTGTATTAGAAGGAAAATTAAATTTAAAAAGTATTTCCATTGACATGGAATTCATACTATATGGGATACTATCATATATATTTAGGGAAGGTTAGGTTCAGTATATGCATTAATTAATACAAGTTTAAATAATGAAAAAAGTAGGTTAATTCACATAATTGATTAATTTGTAAGGTAACCTTGAACCACACAGATGAATTTTCAACTAAAATGAGTAATCTTGTACAAAAAGTCAATTTTGAACCTAATAGATCATTTTCTGCCAAAAAGACTAGTTTTCTATCAAGAAAGAAGAATTTTCAACAAAATACACGAATTTTCAACTAAAGATGTATTTTCAACTAAAATTATGAATTTCCAACCAACAAAATAAATGTGTAATAAAATGGTTTTAAGTTTATCCAAGTAGTTGAATTTACAAAACAAATGTTAATTTTCGACCAAACAGTTGAATTTTCAACTAAATAGATCATTTCCTCCCAAGAAGATCAGTTTTCTACCCCCCGAAAAAAAGAACTTTCAACAAAATAAATGAATTTTTGACGAAACAGATGAATTTTCAACTAAAATTACCAAGCTTGAAACAAAGAGTGAATTTTTTTAAAATAAGTTCAAATTTTGGCCAAGTAGTTGAGTTTTTGACTTGAAAATATGAATTTTCAACAAAAATGATGATTTTCAACCAAACAGTTGAATTTTTAACCAAACAGATAATTTTCGAATATATAATCAGGATACTCGCAGAAATTCATTCTCAAAATTCCCTAATTTTTCGAATTCACTAACCATTAATATTTTTTGAGAAACTCGTCAAATCTTTGAAACTCTATTTCTTGAAATAATTTTAAATATCTTAAAACACACATATGTTGAACCATATCTCTTACATTCATTAAAATCATTGGAAAACCTTTTACATTTTTTCAATTACTTCAAAATACCATAGAATCTTTTGAAATACCCTAAAATAATTCATATCCTTTAAAATCCCATTAAATAAATGTCATCAATTAAAAATTTTCTGGAATCCTTTAAAATATTTCAAAATCCCTTACACTTTTTCAAGCTCTTATATATTAAATCGATTAAAAATGCCTTGAAATATTTTTGAATAACCTAAATTATTTCAAATCCTTTTAAGTCTGGTCAACCCCTTTCAAAAATTCTGAAGCTCTTGAAAATTACTTGGAATTTTTTTAAATATCCTAAAATCTTTAAACTCCCTACTAATTATTCAAGTATAATACAAACTTCTTGGAATCTTGTAAAACACCTTCAAATATTTCAAAAGAATTAAATAAAATGTAGAAATAGATATAGACCAGAATTCAATAATGGGTGACGCTTGGATTAATTAATTCAAAGAAAAGTGACTACCCTGTACTTCTCTCTCCGAAAGAGAAAAATATGCCAGGAGAGAAAAATAAAATCCAGCAAATCATGCCGGTAAAGAATAATCAACAAAAATTCAATCCTGGGATTCATGTCGCAGATTTTAGTTGAAAGTTCGAGTGTTTACCTAATAGCGAGACTATTCTAAGTGTTCCTCCTTAAGGACCTTTTTATTTTTCTGAAAAGTCTCTTTCTCCTACCAGACTTCATTCTCCGGGTTCTCTAGTCAACATGTCTTTTCCTACTGCTGAGGCTCCTCCTGCCAGTTCCAGGTCTCCTCCTGCCAGGCTTCCTTTTTTAAATGTACTTGTATTTGATCCCGAACAACTTAGATTTATTAGGCTTGTTTCCTACACAGATCCATTTCGTCTATTTGAAGTTCGCAGATACACTTTTCCTGCTGATAAACCAGTTCGAATAAGACAAAAATGTAATGCCCTTTAGCCCATGTGAACTGAAAATTGAAGCGTATAATCAACATACAATGGTGACGATATTGGAATTGGATAGGGCAATAAAAAGCTTTGTAGAATATATACAATAAGATATCTCCATAAACTCTATCAGTTTCGATATCCGACTAAAAAATGGGTGGAAGTAAACATGTCAAGTGGCACCATTGATGATATGACTCCAGAAGTAATCGAGGAATCTCGATTAGGCAAGCATCGACCAATCTCAAGGAATTTTAAGATTGTTTTGAATAGTTTGAGCATGCCTAGGGTACGCGCTAAAGCGAGAAGTGTTGATCAAAAAAGGCTGTTTAGCTAACTTGGCCTTTCTTTTTGGCCCCTCAAAACTTGTGCTTAAGCGCAATTTAATACGACTAGTCTTTCAAAAATTCTGCAGCATACGGTCGACTACGACAACTATTAAAGCAGACAGACACCACCATAAAAACTGTTTTTTCGGACTCATGGGGTCTCGTAACGTGACGATTTAAAGAAATCGCGATAGTCAGTTTTCACAGATAACTAATACCTTCTCCTTACGAGGAGAATATAAAGAAATGCAAAACTGAAATCAAAATTTCAGAAGTAACTAGCAAGGAAACGTCTATTAATTACGTACGGCTTTCTCGCCAGCTCTGTAAATCTGAATCAGTGATTCAAATTTAGAAAGAGCATTAGTACTTCAAACTGTAAAAAGAAAGGTTACTTTTAAGCGGAATTGTAAGATTCACTTCTTGAATGGTCAATATGTGTACTGAGTTGAAAAACAGGTTTTTTTAACTATAAAAACCAAACCAGCCATCTCTCATCCTCCCATCTTGAATGTCCCGTGTTTCCTCTCCTCTCTCTATTTAATATTTCCTGCAGGCATACTTGAGCAACTTTGCTACCCTTACCACTCTTAAGTTTATCTTCCAAATTCCAGACCCTTTTCCTCTGCATTATCACCAATTTCTCTCTCCCTGTTTCTTCTCTGAACATATATCCTGGGCAGTTCCAGCTCACTCCCATAACCCATCTCAGAAATCTCTCTTGCAAGTTTTCTACTTTTTTGTACTCCTTCCACCCCCAAATCTCAACTTCATAACACATCACAGACCATACCAGTGAATCAAACAGCCATACTCTCATCTTCCAGTCCTCTTTGAATCTTTTTTTTTTTCAATCCCCCACACTTGACCCATCACCTTACTTGCACTTTCTATCCTTTTTTATTACTTGCAGATCATTTCCACCTCCCGCTTCGAACCAGAATCCTAAATAAAAAAACTACTCTACCATTTCCACTATTTCCCCATTTATCTTCCATCCATACTTTACTTAATTCTTTCTCTTCCTGAAGCATACTATCTTTGTCTTCGTCACATTAATTGCCAGGTCTTTCTCTCTCACATACTCTTCTAATCCTTTTATTAGCAAGTTCATTCCACTTTCATTTTCTGCCAGGAGCACCACATCGTCCGCGTACGCTAACGAGTATATTCTCTTATTTCCTAGAACTATATCCCCTTTACCTTTTCTTTCCATTTTCTCTTCTAGGTCTGATAACAATATAGTAAAAAACAACAGACTTAGCGGGCACCCTTGCTTGAGACCCCTCCCTGTCCAAAACTCCTCTCCTTTCTTTTCCCCGATCCTCACCCTTGTCTTCGTCTCCGTAAAAACCTCTTTTATCTTGTCAATCAGCTCTTCGTACACCTCCCTCTCTTTCGTTGCCTTCCACAAAACTTTTCTATTCATCGAGTCAAAAGCTACCTTAAAATCTACGAAGGGTGCTACCAGTTTTCCTTTTTTCTGTCCCAGATTCCTGTTGACTAGATAGTTCAGCACGAAAATGTTATTCACTTCCTCATCCCCTTCCTGAATCCTGTTTGATTGTGTCGCATACTTCCTTTCTCTTCTACCTGTTCTTCTAATCTCTTCCTAAGCACCTCCGCGTATATTTTATACGTTACTGGCATGAGAGTGATTCCTCTATAATCTTCCACTTTTCTACCCCCTCCTTTCTTTAATAAAGGAACTACCAATCCTGTTCTCCACTCCTTCGGCCATCCTTCCCCTCTCCATACTCTATTACATACTTCCCAAATCTCTTCTCGAACACTTCTTCCGCCAAATTTCAACAATTATTCTCCATCTCATCCCCTCCTGTCGCCTTGTTTCTTTTTAACTTATCAATTGCTTGATTCACCTCCTCTCTAGTCAACTCATTTCCACCTTCCATGTCTCTCTCCTTGATCTTTCTACCTTCCCCCCTCACCTTGCTATCCACCCCTCCTAGCAATTTCTTGAAATATAGCGTCCATCCAGGCATACTTATCTCTTCATTGATTCCTTTCCATCCACTCCTTTCTCTATTAATCACCTCCCATTCTAATGATTCCTTTATTGCTTTCTCTACCTCTTCCATATACCTCGCCTTCTCCTTTTGTCGGTTTACATCCAATAATTTCTCGTGTTCCCTTTTTCTTTTATTATGCTCCTTTCTGTCTATCTCTCCTCTTCTCCAATTACTTAACGATAACTTCATACGCTCTTTACTCTCTATACATTCGACATCCCACCATCCTCTCTTCTCCCGCCTTTCTTCCTCGTTTTGCCTAATTTCTTCCGCTATTTTCTCTACCCTTCCCCTCATCTTACACAACATCTGATCCACACCTCTCCCGTCTTCAATCATCACATTATCTTCTTCCATTCTTTCCGTATATTCTCTTAGCTTATCTACTTCCCATTTGCCCTTCTTTGCTTTCTTCCCTGTCGCCCGCTCCTTCTTCCTTCCGTCTTTTCTCAAATTCCCACATTTCAGCGTTGCAATGACCGGGAACTGTTCAGACGCGTGTGTCCGTGTCCGTTATAGAGAGTGTCCGTCAGGGAGACGTAGCTTAACATGGGATTTCCCCGTGGGTCAGGGACTCATGAAAAGTTTCCCGAAACAGAGGTGTCCGCTCTGGAGAGGTTACCGTTAGTGGAGGTTTCACTGTTGCAAATCAATTATTGAAGCTTGCACTGTTTGAATCCAAAAGCATCAGAAAATTGAAAATATTGGTCTTTGAATTATTGTTTCTATACTATACCCAAGCGATTATTACGGCACGGGCAAGGACGACCATTTCAGTGCTAAAGTGCCGCAATTCTGAAAATTCCATCTTTATGGCTTCGGTTTCTAATTACACTATAGTCCCGCTTTACCGGGCGTTTCGGCGGTACCCTCAATGGCCTTCACAGTAAATCGGGACTCTGCAAACCGTTCTCCTTTTCATTCCTGCTTGTGGCTTCTTATAGCACCGAACCGTAAACTGCACAACTGCGCTGACTTTGCAAGCAAACCAAAAGCGATTAATTTTCAACCAGAAATAGTTGGAATTTTTTATTGGGCTCGATTACTTCAGTTTGCATTTGAGTGGAAAACGAAAAAACTGGGAAGGAATGTGAAGCCTACGACAAATAAATAGAAATTTGATTTATTTGTATCACTCTAAAAATATGAGCTTAGAAAACTGAAAATTTTGCTTCGAAAATAAAGTTAAGTTTCTACTGCACCATTGATACACCATTTTGGATAGGAAATGCAGTATAGGGGCTAATAGTATCGATCTTGGGCGTAGAATGTTAATTTCCGCTGATCCTAGAAAATAAAATAAAAATCCGGCAAAACATACTGGAAGAGAATATACAAGGAACATGTAATCGTCTCTTTATTGTTGCAGAGTTGAGTTCACAGTTCGAGTGCCTACCTAATGGCGAACCCATTCTTGGTGTTCCTCGTTCTAGACGTTTTTATTTGTCTGACATATTTCAATTTCCTAAAAAGTCTCTTCTTCCAGCTGGGCCTCATTCTCGACGTTCTCCGGACATGCCGCATGCTTCTGCTGAGCCTACTCTTCGTGCCAGGACCAAGTCTCCTCCTGCCAGGCAAGCTTCTTTACGCCTATATGAACTTGAACCTGAGCAACATTTCTTGTTCGGCTCATTCGAAAACCAAGTCCGAACCGGCGATTTTAAATTCGAAAATACACTTTTCCTCGCGATAAAACAATTCATTTGAGAAGAAGTAATTATGTCCTTGGGCCCATGCCAAGCGAAGAACAAACTGTTTTATCAACGTCCAATGGTGAAGTATTTGCAATAGTGGAGGGTAATAAAACACTTCGTGGAATATATAGAGAAAAATATGAATTTTCATATTCGTCTCAAAAACGGGTGAAAATAAACATGAACAGTGGCGCGATTGAAGCTATGAAGGAGAAGAAATTGAAGAATCTCTTCGATGCAATCATCGCCCAATCTCAATGAGTTTTCGAACAATAATGGTAGACAATTTTCGTCCACACAATTAATTATTTTTTTAATGTAAAATTGAAATATAATACCGCTGCAAAGTACTAAGTGGGCGTGCTTACTATATATATTATTTATTTCAAGGTTTATTAGGATTTTCATGATAGGAAAATCATTATAGGCCTATACTGAATTTCCTATATTATTTTTTCTAAAGGGTGAAAGTTATGGCGAGTGAGTTGAGAACCCGCTTTGGAAGTTTGAAGTTCAAGCAAATCGTTTTCGATAATTATTTATTAATATGTTTAAAATGCGTTATAATATTAAAATATATGTAATTATTCAATAAAATAAGATACCAAGATTCATATAATGCTACTTTCATTAGTTGATTATTCTACTTAATAATACCGTATAAAACGAAAAAGATTATTTGACTTGTGACATCAGGTTTAACGAATTTAGTAATTAAATTTTTTTCCTTGAATCTGAAATGTAAATATCTGAGAATGATAAGCTTGACGCCTACATTCTGTAAGATAACGGCTATAAGATATATGTGTTATATTCATAAGTACATTAATCAGTTTCTCCTCTAATTAGAAAAGATGAGGAATATTTCTACTCTGGTCTTATCCTTGGCGGTTTTCCTCAATTATATTGGTGAATATGAATATACAATATATTTACTTTTAGGAACAGTTTTTTTAAGCTATGCATAAATCATAATTTTAGCGATTCAATTTATGCATTCTATCCCAATTGGTATTTTTTCAACTTTATTTCAGTTTGTCCGACGTGAGTACGAATTTAATTTGAATTTATTCCTGGGGAATCCAGAATGTGTGTGTTACGAAAACATGGAATTCTGAAAGTTTCCCTACTGATACGAAATTCGTTCCATATGGGATTCTCATCTACTAAGATTTCGTAAACTTTGCAAACGTACAATTTTATCATTTCTGATCTTCTAATTGTTTAGTCTGTGAATGATCAACATTTTTCACTAGTCCCCTGTTGTTTCCTTATTTCCGGTCAAATGCGAACTGGATGAATAGCACCTAATCAAAAAAACCAAGTATTTTTGTTTGAAATGTAATTCTTTCCGGTGGAAAATTTTCTTGTTTGAAATTAAAAATCTTGTATTTAAAATTTAACTTTTCAGTAGAAACTGCAACTGTTTGGTTGAAAACTAACCTTTATGTTGAACATTTTTATTTTCAGTTTAGAAAGTCAACTGTTTTATATACCAAGAGATGAATTTTCAAACCAAACAGATGAATTTTTAACAAGAGTTAAATTTTCTAGCCTTAAATATAAATTTTCGACAAAAAAGATAATTTTGAACCACACAGTGAGACTCTTAATTAAATGTTTAGTTGACCCCCCCCCCCCCACAATCCTCTAGAGAGAGTTTAGTCTGAGGAATTGGACTGATCGAAATTGCAAAACATTTGAGCAAGACTCAAAAACAGAAATAAAATAAATAATTCTGTAACAAATTTTCAAAAACAAGCTCTTATTAAATTATATTAGAAAAAAATAATTCCCACTAAAATAGCCTAGAAAGAACCCGTCTGGATATCCTGCAGGGCGAAAATTTTGATATCCCAACAAGCTTAAAAATTTATCGTATGAGACTTCTAAACAAACATTCCAATTAAATTAGAGTGAATTTAGAGGAACGAAGCGGAAATGAGAAGAATTTTATGAAATTTATCAAAATTCAAGGTAAATTAAAACATTTTTTTGATGAATTGCAAAAATTATTTAAAAGTCATTGAAATCCTCGGACGTCTTATGAAATACATTCAAAGCTTTTAAAATACCTTAAAATATTTCAAATTTTTTAAACCGAAAATCTTTTGAAATATTCCAAAACCTTATAGATCCTATAAAACCGTTCCATATCTTTAAAAATTCTAGGAAATCTTTTAAAACAGCACGAAAAGTGTTTCAAATTGCTTACAATTATTCAAATCCTTGAAAATTTGTTAAGTTGTTCCAAATTCTTTGGAATTTTTAGAAACACCCCAAAATCTTTAAAATTAATTTAAGTTATTGAAATCTATTACAAATTTTTTGGAATCTTTTAAAATTCCCTGAAAGATTCTGAAAGAATTCAGGAAAATTCAGAAATAGGTATAGGTATCCAATGTTGTTTAACCCATGGGTTAGTTCATTGAAAGGAAATTGATTAAAATGATTTTTTATTCATGACAGTTACTTTTGAAACTGTTCTTTTCAAAATCCCTCTCTTTTCCCTGACTTTCCCCGATCAACATTATACTCTAAATTTTCCCTGACTTTCCAGGATACAAAAAGAAAATCTGATGATGTGTTTCTTGTTGCAGTGTCAAGTTTTCAATTTGACTGTTTGCCTAATGGCGACCCTATACCGTATTTTCCTCGTTGTGGAACTTCTTCTTCTCCTGATAGACATCAATCTCCTGAAATGTCTCGTTCTCCTGCCAGACCTCATTTTCCGGGTTCTCTGGTCGATTCTCCTCCTACTGCTGAGCGAACTCTTCGTGTCAGGTCAAGGTCCCCTGCCAGACATTCTTCTTCACGCCTATATGAACTTGAACCAGAGCAACATAGATTTATTCGGCTCATTCCCAACACGAATCCGAACCGCCAATTCGAAATTCGAAGATACACTTTTCCTCCCGATAAACCACTCTATGTGAGAGGAAGATTTCAGGTCCTTGGACCCATACCAACCAAAGAACACACTGTATTATCAACGCCCGATGGTGACATCTTGGCAATATTGGAGGGTAATAAGTATCTTCGTGGTATATATAATAAATCAAGAGCGCAGTTTCCACATCGGCTTGAAAAACGCGTGAAAATAAATATGGACAGTGGCGCGATTGAAGATATGACCAAAGAAGAAATACAGGAATCTCCATTAGGCAATCGTCGCTTGATCCCGAGTAATTTTAAAACAATAATGATAGGTGACTTGCGACCACTCCATTAATTAAGTTTTTGAATTTAAAAGTAAAATATAATACCCACTGGACTACAAAAAAGGGTTTCGTAGCTTACTAAGACGTTAATTAAGTCATTTAGATCAGACATGCCCAAGTCGGGGAAATTTCCTCCGGGAACACATGTTCCGCGTACCCTACTCTTTCTCCTGGAGCGCGGGAGTGGTGGTAGACGCATGCGCGTGGTAGACGCGTACGTCACAGAGGAGAGATTCTCGCAAGCGTTTCCCACCACTCCCGCTCTCTAGGAGAAAGAGTAGGGGACGCGGAACATGTGTTCCCGGAGGAAATTTCCCCGAGTTGGACATGTCTGATTTAGATCTTCCCCCTACTTCCCAATTCCACAGTTTCACTACTCCCCCACTCTTCCATTGCCCACACTTCCATTGCCCACACTTCCACTGCCTACACTTCCATTAATTTCCCTCCCTTAACTTCTTCTGCTTCTACTTCCTTAATTTCCCTTCATTTCCCCTGCTTCCGTATCCTCTCACTTCCTCTTCCGGTAAAAAAGTAGGACGGACGGACCGAAACTGTAAGGGTTTCTGCCCAGGGCTACGAATCCCTAAAACCTAGCATTTATTTAATTGTGTTGATCCTTGTTTCTTATACCGAAGGTCTTACTTCTGTAAAAATGAGAGAGACCATCAAAAAGGCAATCAATGTATCTTATTGCAACGAACCACTTTTTAAGTTACAATAGTGTGATATTTCAAATAATAGGTGAATAATTTTTTTTTTTAATTCATTAATTCACTACTCATAGAGTATGAAAGTTCATCAATGGTTACTCAATAGATGATTCGAAGCGACTGGAAAGTGTGAATAATTATATCAAATACAGTACTGTAAAGATTCTTCTAATAAATTAAGTAAAAAAATTGCATGTGTAATGTACTTTTGATTATTATAGAATACTGACTAATTATGTGCTATTGCAAATAATGGGTACACAAAATTATTTTTAATTGAGTGAAAGTTTTCTTAAATAAATTATGATAGAATATTGTATTATTCTTGGAGGGAGGAAAATTCCATTTTTGTTTAACAATTAAATATCTAACTACAAAATCAACGCATCATAACTCTTTTAAATTTAAAGTATATGAATTAAAATTGAAATCAAACAATTATAAGTTTAAACCACTTAACCACATGGCAAACCAGAAAATAAGTGCGTCTTCCGTAAATGGTCAGCATCGTTAGCTAGCGTAACCTTTTTTTGGGGTCCATATTAAATTAAAAACAAAAGCTCTTTCAGAAATTGTTCGTCAGTAAAACCGTTTAGTCAATAAATGTAAGGTTGCAACCAGTCCTCCTGAAAAATTGGGTGAGTTTAAAAAGGATGAAATTTATTTTTTCAATTCTCTGAACATATTTAGTAGAATTTATATCAGATTTTCAAAGCTTCAAGTGGGTTTAAGCATAAAAGATTATATGAACTGTGATATCAGTATTTACGAATTTATGTGCTATATGATCCAATGTGCCATTTAATCTACATTCTATCTCAATTGCTTCTTTCTTTGAAACTTTATTTGAATTTTTTCGACATGAGCATAAACTAATTCTGGATTTATTCGAACTACAAGTAAGTCCTATTTCAATACCATGCTCAAGCAGGTAATGCGACGCGGATGGCCATTTTAATGATAAAGTGCCGAAATTACTTTTATTACCCTATTATTTTCAATTTGTAATTATTCTTATTATCATTATCGATTAGCAATTCGAACTCGAAAGTTCATTGCCTCATCTACCCTAAACCCCCACGCATCTCTATCCTGTGCATCCTCCATACAGTTTAAGCAATCATGTCCTAGTTCTTTTAGATCATCCCTTACCATTTTCTCCCATACGTTTCTCGGTCTGCCCAGAGGTCTCTTACCAGTCGGTTTCCCTTTTAAAACTTGCGCCACTGTTCTTTCATTGCCCATTCTTGCTACATGCCCCGCCCATCTTAATTTATGAGCTTTCATAACTCTATTAATATTTTCTGACCCGTAGAGAGCATGCAGCTCATCATTATGCAGTTTTGTCCATTTACCAGTTTCTTCGTCCCTCTTTGAACCATAGATTTTTCTAAGTACTTTATTTTCAAAAAATCTAAACCTATTCTCCTCTCCCTTCGTCAGCGCCCACGTTTCACACCCGTACATGGCGACCGGCATTATTATCGTTTTGTAAATTCTTACTTTGATGTTTCTAGGTAACAATCGCGACTTTAGTAGCGTGTTTGCTGCATAATAGCATCCATTTCCAGCGTGCAGCCGCGCGTTGATTTCCGTTTTAATGTCATTTTTTCTAGTTATAATAGACCCGAGGTATTTAAACTCGTTAACCCTTTCGAATTTCATATTTCTGGCCATTAGATCCCCGCCTACATTACTTTGTTCAGATCTTACGACGCTCATATATTTTGTCTTCGATTCGCTAACTTCCAAACCAATATCTTTGGCTTTTGTGATCAATATTTCTGCATTTTTACCTACGGTTTCTTTATCATCCCCTAGTAAGTCGAGATCATCAGCATAACCAAGAATTTGTATTATCCGTGTTATTACACGTATTCTACCCTTACTGCCGCCTAAGCAAATTGCGATAGGTCTAACTAATTTTCTTGGTACATCCAAGAACTGTAGGATCCAGTACATTCGTGCGGGTATAATAGAGTCGTAAGCTTTTTTGAAAACGATAAATAGCTGATGTACTACTTCATTAAATTCCCATTTCTTTTCTAACAGTTGTCTAATTGTAAACGTTGAAATCTCCCAATACTATTTTTGAGTCATACGTTGAGAACTTGTCAAAAACCTGTTCGATTGTTCCGTAAAAAAGATCTTTAGTGTCTTCGTCTTTGTCCTCGGTAATATTAAATGAAAATAAGAGCGCGCCGCATTAACCAACCAGGTATGATAACTTATCGCAGAAATACATTGCAGAAAAACTTATAATTTACTACATAATTAAACTTAAATCCAATTACACTTGAAGTCGGATTGAAGCAGTTCGGATTTACGCCGTTGCGAGAATTGAAACGCTCAGAGCAAAAGCAAACGAAAAAAAAACGTACGCAGGAGCGAAATAAAAACGCGCGAGAGAAAAAACGACCTAAGAAAAGTCGAGAGGAAAAGCGAGCCAAGAATAAAGGGGGAAGGTTCCCCCACTTTTCTCCTTTATATCACGTGGTCGGTTTCTCTCCTCGGCGGTCCACTCTCTCCTCTCATGGCAGTACCACGCTCAGTCCTTCTGAAAATTGTTTTCGCGATTCATAGTGATTACCGAAATTTTTTAGTTATTCACCCATGGATTTGTCCGACAATGGCGAGTTAAATGTTTTTAAACTGAACAATTTTGTTCAGTCATCATCATTGTATTAATGTCTTATTGCGCAAGTCGTGTGATAATATGATATTAACCTACATTTTTTTGAAACAGAACATATTCAAGATCCATATTATGATTTCACGTTAGAATATCTTCATCAGTTGGTAAAATACTATGAAGACTTGCCTTTAAAATGACTTTTCCTATACATAAATTAGATTCAATGTGATAATTGCTATTTCAATAAAAAAAATATTTTTAATAAAAAAGGTTCAATTTAACAATAAAAAAATGAATTTTCAACAAAATAAATAAATTTTCAAATAAAAACGATTTTTAGTCAAGAAAAAAGGAAAATTACAACCAAATTATAATTTAAGGCAAAAAATAATTTTTAATACAAAATAAAAATTTCGAATAACTATTTATTCTTTAAGTTATTTATTTTTAAAATTGTTGGTATGAATATAGTTTTCCTAAGACCCTTAAGAAAATTTTCCAAGATTTTTGACTATTTCTGTATGTCAATCAAAATTTCAACAAATAATATCAGTTTTAACTGAACAGTTGAATTTTCAACCAAAAAAGCTGAATTTTCAACGAAAAATGTAATAAATGCTATTTCAATGAAAACATTCTAATTTTTAATTAGAAACAGTTGAAATCAACCTTCAAAGAATGAGATTTTAACCAAATGAATAAATTTTCAAATAAAAAATTTTTTAATGAAGAAAAAAGAAAAATTGCAACAAAATTATAATTTAAGGTGAAAAATATTTTTGCATACAAAATAGAAATTTCGAATAACTGTTTATTTTTTAACTTTTTTTTTGCTCATTTTAAGCTTATACAAATATAATTTCCATATAGGATTTTTGACAAAATTTCACAAAATTTTTCAATATTTCACATATGTCAAATAAAAATTTCAACAAAAAATATAATTATCAGCCAAACACTAACTAATTGAGATATTTTTATAATTTCATTCCTGAAATCTATTCCCTAAGGTCAAACATGGTACGAAAATGTCGTAAAATTAAAAAAAATTACCAACTATTCACAAAAATTTTTTAAATAAAAATGAATGTGTATCATATTCAAATAAAATTTAAGAATGAGGGTTATGAAAATGAACGTACGTTAATAGTTATAATTACCTGCATATTCTCGCAGATTTTTAAAGGATATTCTGCAAAATTGTAAAAATTGTCTTAAAATATTGCAGTCTTTTTCGAAACTTTTAGAAATCTGTTGAAATGTTTCAAAACATTTTTAAGTCTTCTTCTGAAATTAATTTTTCACAATAGTGTTGAGAATTTTTTTTTTGTTATTCTCTTGAAATCTTTCAAAATTCTTAAAAAGCTTATTTTTTCAAAATCTTAAAATTTTTAAAAAAAAATGTTTTGAAGTAATCTCAGCATTTAAATTACTTTTTGATCTTTTCTTATCCTTTCAATTTCTCGAAATAATTCAAAGTTTTCCTAACATTCTTTAGAAAACTGCAAAATTATAAAAATGGTCTTAAAATCTTCCAGATTCTATTTCGACAAAATTTCTCTTCCTGTCTTCTGCTATCAAACCCTGATGCCTCAGGGACTCAGAATAAAATCATTAACCGAACTTTCGACTCTCGGAAGGCAAAAAATGAAAAGAAAATTTTCCGGCACTGGAAAAGTGTATATTTAATTTTTATTTTTATTGAGATGAAATTGAATTATACTTACGTGTACTGTAGTGGTCTCGCAGTCGAAATAATTTAGTAAATTGTTGATGGGAAAAATTTTCGTCTGAAAATATCTCATAAATGCCGAGGGAGCAGACGAAAATTTAGAAAGATATGGTCAATAGGAGAAGCCACGCTTGCCAAAACTACATTTTCTGCACAACACCGACACTTTTCACAAAATCGGAGGGAAGAGCCAAAATCCTAAGACTTTATTCTTTCTTATTATTATAAGCATTGGATCATTTATTGTGGTGAACGACGTCAAAGTGAAATCCTTTGGAAATCAATTCATGATGGAGAATTTCCTTAGAGATCCATCTGTCGGCCACTCTTGTAACTGCACTATTATCAACCGCTGCAGGAAATCTGAGCTGATAATTATTTTTCTGATTTAATTTAGCAAATTCTCCTTGCAGAAACAATGATCGATCTAAAAATACACAAATAAGCGAGCTTTTACGAAAAGAAATGTAGAAAAAATGTGTGCATTTGTAATTCGTCTTCTTCGAATGAGCTCTGACGTCATATTTTCGATCTCACTTCTCCTGGATTATATAGTCCCAAGATTCCACTTTCACGCCGTTTACCGCAAGAAATGATGAAATTCTTATTACGATAAGGAAGAATAAAGCCTTAGGATTTTGGCTCTTTCCTCCGATTTTGTGAAAGGTGTCGGTGTTGTGCAGAAAATGTAGTTTTGTCAAGCGTGGCTTCTCCTATCTACCATCTCTTTCTAAATTTTCGTCTGCTCCCTCGGCATTTATGAGATATTTTCAGACGAACATTTTTCCCATCAATAATTTACTAAATTGTATCGACTGCGAGACCACTAGAGTACACGTAAGTATAATTTAATTTCATCTCAATAAAAATTAAAATTAAATATACGGACGCGACCCAAAAAACTTTGATTCTTCGTGCTTCGACTACGGCGCCGCCAATCAACAAAAAAAAAAATAAAGAAAAGTTTTTGCCTGTTATTCTACTGCAGAAGAGGGAGATCAAGACCGAGTACAAGTTATTCGATGGTCAAGGAGTTTCGCACAAAGTTTGCAAGAAGTTTTTTTTTGGTTTGTAGCGAGTGTCGCCGTCACGAGTGTACAGAGCGATAAAATCCGCAATTTCCAACCCAAGTGCATCTGAAAGGCGTGGAAGATCAACATCACCAAACAAAACCAGTGCCGAGGCCAGAAATGTGGTCCAGCGATTCATCAATAAAATTCCCAAGTATGAATCGCACTATGGAAGATCTTCGTCCCAAAAAAGTATCTCGCTCATGATTTTACTCTGAAAAAACTGTTCGATTTGTATACATCTTGGTGTCTAAAAGAGGGTCTGATTCAGGTGTCGAACCACATTTTTCGACAAATTTTTCATACCGACTACAACCTTAGTTTTAAGCCAAAAAAGCTTAAGTGTCCGGCACTACCCGACTTCCCCTATATAGCACATAAAAACAATGAGACCTCAGAATCCGAAAAAAAATGAATATATTCAAAAATTGAAAATAGAAATTCTTTTAAAGATCACGTCACTAATAAATTTTTGGATTTTCTGTTACAGGGTATATGTATGTTTCAATAGAAAACGTGGCTTCTCGTGTTGGTCAGGAAATTGGTTCTTATTTACTGATTCACTTGACAACCCGGCTTCAACCAGGAGTCAAGAAAATTATCCTGTATTCGGAAAGCTGTGGAGGCCAGATCCGCAATATCAAAGTTGCGTTGATGCGCAAACATTTTCTACCTTGAAGCAATGTCGCCGTCATCGCGCAAAGGTTTTTTATATCAGGGTACAGCTACGCCACCTGTGATCGATGTTTTTCATTTATCGAGAAAAAAGCCGTGAGAAAGAAGTAATTGTAACGCCCTACGCATGGATAGAAATCATCGAAACAGCCCAGGAGAAGGATCCAAAATTTATGGTGAAAAAAATGTTGAGAAAGGATTTTTACTCATCATCGTCCCTTGAGAAAAAAGTAACGAACCGAAAGCAAGACGTTAATAAAGGAAAAATCAACTGGCTGTTTTGCCGATCGCTAGTTTGCCGGAAAGAAAAAACGTTTACAATAGAAATGCAATACGATACGGAAGAGTATGGCGGAAGCGCAAAAATTTTGGAAATCCAAAAAAGGAAAGTCAGCGAGGACGATTTCATCAACACAGGTTTGGTCCACCTTTTTCCGTTCGGGAGACCGATCACGAAAGCCAAGTATGACGATTTGATGGACTTGATGGAATTCATTCCTGCGGGATGTAGGGCATTTTATGAAGGGTTGAACACAGATGACACAACCATCGACTACGGTTTAGCTAGCGGTGTTAGTGACAACGAAGAAGACTGAAAAAGTATTATGTAAGATCAAATTGATAGATTTTTGTGCCAAATTTGTTGAATAACTTACGGTAATAATTTTTTCAACTTGTGAATAAAGAATCAGCTACCGAATATCTAGACTTCTTTTCTTCCTTCACTTTGCACATCCAATACTTTGAATACTAATTGAGTAATCATGCTACATTGAAATATAACAGAATTTGTGAAAGATATGAAAATTCAAAAATACTGAAGTTTTCAAAAATTTTAAATAATTTTTAAGTCAAAATTAATCAAATCTTCAAAGTTGTATAGTTTTGAAAATTTTCGGAGTATGTTAAAATTGGTAAAAGGTCATCAAATTGTGTATTTTTGTAATTTCTAAAGTGTCCCAATTTTTACAAATCTCAAAAGTTTTCTCGCTTTTAATTTTTCGAAGACAACAAAAATTTCAGAGAATCTTTGAATTCAGAAATTCTACAGTTTCGAAAAGTTTTTTGAAATTTTCACGCGAAAGTCGCACGGATTACGCGTGAACTGCCATGAGAGGAGCGAGTTGACTGTCGAGGAGAGAAACTGACCACGTGATGTGAAGCAGCAAAGTGGGGGAACCTTACCCCTTCATTCTTGGCTCGCTTTTCCTCTCGCCTTTTCTTAAGTCGTTTTTTCTCTCGCGCGTTTTTACTTCGCTTCTGCGTACGTTTTTTTTTTTGTTCGGTTTTGCTCTCAGCGTTTCAATTGTTGTCGCGGCGGTTTTGCTGTGAGAGAAGAGCCCGCGGGGTCGAGAGAGGCTTGCTAAACCATGTGTGACCATCAGCAGCGTAGTGCCAAAGGGCAGTGCGCGGGTACTCACGTACGTATATTGCATAATATTATGTATTCAAATTGCGAATGGTTCACACGGCGTTCCATATTACTTTACTACAATTTACCTTATATTTTACTTTTAATCCTTTGTTTTATGTTAATCGCGCCATATTACTCACTGCTTCCCTATGTGTAAAAGTAAATTTATTTATAAATTCTGTTGATTCAATGAACGTGGAACCAAAATAAATAAGCATCATTTGGCATTTGGATATGTCATTCTATGGTGGAAATAATGGAACAAGTATTGCACACAATAATCGAAAAGTTTTTTGATGTACTTATTTCATTCGACGTTAGAATTTTTGCTTTTCCAATTGATCTCAAACAATTTACAAATTTTTTAAAAATTAGAACTGGAGACTGCTTTTCTAAAATTGTTGAAAGTGGATTTTTTCGAAAACTCTATATTTTAACATTTTTGTTCAAAAATGATTAATAATATATGTACTGCATATATCGTTCGTTTCGTTCCTGGTAAACCACTGCTTCACAATGAAAAAAAAAATATTTTGAAAAAACTAACTTTTACATTCATCTGAAAAACAATGAAGCGCACAACAAATGTTGAAATTAAAGTTGACACAACTGAAAAAGTTCTACAAAAAATATATCTTGCTCTTTTGTGATGTTTTGCATCATTAACTAGAAAATACGAACTTTTCCTGATTGAGTACGAAAAAAATTGAAGCCAACATGAATTCTTAAAGCGATTGAGAAATAACTTAATGAAAAATTGTGATTCGCAACATTCACTTCCTGTGTCATTAATTTTAAAAAATCTGATTTTGTATGATTTACTTGGGAAATTACAAATATGTCAATGAATAATAATTGTTCAAATAATTTGAAATTTGTCAAAAAAATACTTGCAAACTTGTAATTCATCGAATACAAGAAGTGCATGCTGCATACATTCGAAAAAGCCGATCTCTAGAATACATTTAAGTAAAACTGCTATTTTGCATTTTTGGGATATTTTTGGACACAATACAAAGTGGTTCGAGGAATCACCTTTAAACGCGATAGGGTGGATATGATTCCTTGAATATTTTTGAAGAAGTGACTGAAATTCAGTTTACGATAATTTAATAACAAGTAGTATTTCCCTCCATTTACCCGAAAACTGAGCTATTCTCATTTGAAACCTTATGTTAATTTCAGAGGCCCGGGGGCACGTGTCAATCTTGAGAAATTCAAATACAGAAATAATGCAATTTCTTTTTCCGGAAACCTCACAAATTAGGGGGAAGCCTGGCTCTATAACAAAAAAATTATCTTGGACAACCCTAATGTATGCTCAAAATTTCACCAAAATGCATTGGCTGGTTTGGTTTTAATAGATTTTTGACAGCAAAGTTGGATCTGCTCCAACTGTAGTACCACTGGACATGTTTATTCTCACCTGTTTATTAGTCTGATATTGACACTGATGAAGAATATGGAGATGATATCTTATGGTATATATTCCACGAAGTTTTTTATTGCGCTACATAATTCTAAAGTCGTCACCATTGGATGATGATAATACACTTTACTTTTTAGTTGGCATGGCCAAACTGGTTTATCAGCGGGAAAAGTGTATCTGCGAACTTCAAATAGACGGAACGGATTCGTGTAGTAAACAAGTGTAATAAATCTAAGTTGTTCGGGATGAAATACAAGTACACTAAAAAAAGGCAGCCTGGCAGGAGGAGACCTGGACCTGGCAGGAAGAGGCTCAGCAGTAGGAAAAGACATGACTAGAGAACCCGAATAATGGGGTCTGGTAGGAGAAAGATACTTTTTAGGAAAAGAAGAAGGTCCTCAGCGACGAACACCCATAACAGACTCGCTATTAGGTAAACACTCGAACTGTAAACTAAAATCTGCGACATAAAACACAGGATTAAATTTTTGTTGTGTATTCTTAACACGCTTCTTCAATCGCTTAAACATTTCATATTTGCTTCAGTTTAATCTATACGAAAATGCCATGAATTGGAATAAAAAGAAAAACTAAAAAAAATATTAATTGTTTGAACAATTTAAAAGTTCTTTAACCGAAAGATATGGTTCTTTTCATTTCCTAATGTATCATTATTATTATAACATTCAGCCATTTCCCTTTCGGGGTAAGCGTGACTCACTCAGTAAGAAAGGTAGTAATGTGGGGAGGAACATATAGAGAAAAATATAAATTTTCATATTCGTCTTAAAAATCTCAATGAGTTTTCAAACAATAATGGTAGACAACTTTCGTCCGCACCATTAATTGAGTATTTTTTAAATGTAAAATTAAAATATAATACCGCTACGAAAGAATTACGAACTCGCTTTTGAAGTTCAAGTTTAGGCAAATCGTCTTTGTTCATTATTTATTAATTTGTTTAAAATACTGTGTAATATTAAAATATATGTAATTCTTCAATAAAATAAGATATCAAGATTCATATGATGCCAATTTCTTTAGTTGATTATACTACTTAATAATACTGTATAATACGTAAAAGATTATTTGACTTGTGATAGCAGGTTTAACGAATTTAGTAATTACAGTTTTTCCTTGAATCTGAAATGTAAATATCTGAGAATGATAAGCTCGACGCCTACATTCTGTAAGATAACGGCTATAGGATGTATGTATTCTATTCATAAGTACATTAATCAGTTTTTCCTTCAATTAGAAAAGATGAGGATTATTTCTACTCTGGTATTATCCTTGGCGGTTTTCCTCAATTATATTGGTGAATATAAATATACTATATCTTTACTTTTAGGAACATTTTTTAAGCTATGCGTAAATCAGAATTTTTGCGATTCAATTTATGCATTCTATCCCAATTGCTTTTTTCTTGCAAACTTTATTTCAGTTTGCTAGACGTCAGTACGAATTTAATTTGAATTTATTCCCGGGGAACCCAGAATGTGTGTCTTACAAGAACATGGAATTCTAGAAGTTTCCCTACTGATAGGAAATTCATACCATATGGGACACTCACTTATGAAGATTTTTTGAACATAGGGAACGAACATAAATACATATATATTCTGGTAATTAAATAAACGTGGAACCTCAATAAAATTATTCTAAAAAATATATATATATATATATTAATTCTTTAATAGTAATAAGGCATACCAGCAGACCAAGAAAAATAAAGTCGGGAGCAATTATACCTATCGCTGGTAAAAAAAGCTAACATCAAACTCAGTCGTACAAACGTCAAATTTTATCATTCCTACAGGGTCTCAAATTTTGCGTTGAAGATTAACTTAATTTTCTAATCGAAATTTCCAGTTTTGGAAATGGATTAATAGCACCTAATCAGAAAATCCAAGTATTTTTGTTTTAAAGTTAATTATTTTTGGTTGAAAACGACGCATTGCCTCGCACGCCATCGCGGCAGCCTTCCTTATCGACCGCGAGTCCAGGCTTCGAGTCTCAGCCAACGATAATGCAGTTTTAAATTGGGAAATAAAAATGAAAATATTGGAATAAAATTGCCTACAAAATATTGAAATAGTGTTACCAGATACCATCTGAAAATGCACCAATTTTAAAGATAAGTCAATTTATGATTGCATGTAAATTTGTAAATTTACCCAGTTTGAAATTATAACTGGATTCTTTCCAAATTTATTTCCAATTTCGATATTACCAAATTTTCCAGGTGGATAATTCCAATATTACAAAATTGTCGAGTGTTCACTTTCCTTTATAAATTATAAATTTATCAAGTCACTCAGCAATAAATTTTGAAGCCATCAAATTACGAATTCTGAAATTTCGAAATTAGGCAAATTGTTGAATTTCTGAAAAAGTAATTAAATTTTCAATCAAATAATAAAAGTTTGAACCAAAAACGCATAGTTCCCTACCGAAAATATAGTGGTATAATTTTGAATCAAAGAAAATGGTCATTCAAACATAAATATTTAGATTTTCATATACCGATTTTACAAGCTTCTATTTGTATGATTGGGTCCGATTGGGTCACATCTTTTGTTTCATTTGACACCCTTCTACGTATACAATCGACTTAAGATTTTGCATAAGAACTGAGGAACTGAGGAATTAGACTTATGAAATACCCTGAAATATTTAAATATACCCCAGAACCAGGAAAATTCAGAAATGGGTGTAGGAATTCAGTAGTGGAATTCGATAACCCATGGATTAATTCATTAAAAGGAAATTAATTAAAATGATTTTTTCTTCATGACAGTTACTTTTGTAATTGATCTTTTCAAAATCCCTCCCTTCTCCCTGATTTTTCCCGACCAACATTATGCCCCAAATTTTCCCTGACTTTCCAGAATACTCGAAGAAAATCTAATTCTGTGTTTCTTGTTGCAGTGTCAAGTTCACAATTTGAGTGTTTGCCTAATGGCGAACCTATACCGTATATTCCTCGTTCTGGAACTTCTTCTTCTGATAAACATAATTCCCCTGAAAGGTCTCTTTCTTCTGCCAGACCTCATTTCCCGGAGTCTCTGGTCAGTTCTCCTCCTGCTGTTGAGCCAACTCTGCGTGCAAGGTCCAGGACTCCTCTTGCCAGGTGCAGGTCTCCTCCTGCCAGTCACCATCCTGCACGTCTATATAGATTTGCAGTTGACCAACTTAAATTTGTTCGGCTCATTCCCAAGGCTAATCCAAATCGGCGATTTGAAATTCGAAAATACACTTTTCCCCCTGATAAACCGATTCGCTTGAAGGAAAAACATGGGGTCCTTGGGCCCATGCCAAGCGAAGAACAAAGTGTATTATCAACGTCCGATGGTGACGTCTTTGCATTAGTGGTGGATAATAAAAAACTGCGTGCAATATATAGAATGGGAAATTACAATCACTCTCGATCTTGGGCTAATAGACGGGTGAAAATAAACATGTACAGCGGAGAGATTGAAGATATGACCCCTGAAGAAATAGAGGAATCTCCCGCAGGCAGAAATTATGCAATCTCAAGTCAATTTAAAACAGTGTTTGCAGACGGTTTTGTTCGAAACCAACCATAAACTAAACAACAATTTGGTGTGGGGGGGGGTAACGGAGAACTGGGAGAATATGTTATATAAGGGGGGGGGGTAAATTGATATTGTTATAATAAATTTTCAAGAAATTAACGATATAGAAAATATATGTATCATAAAAATGTAAGGGTGATTGCCACAAATTGAACCACTTTAAGCAACAAGATTTTTTTTAAAAACAACATTTCTAAAGAGTCTGAAACATTCTTCTCTAATCACGAGCATAGAAAGAGTATAAAAAGAGTATAAAAATATAAAACCAAGAGACCAAGGAATATATTTGTAATGGAATATGAATTTAACACGTTGCTGAAGCCTAAATGTCGCGTGATAGCACACGCGACTATGATAAAACAAAAAATTAAAGTGGAAAATTATTGGACTTAAAGCGGTCATCTTTTTGGTAATCATCCATAACAATTCAAACTGAAAATTCTTCTTTTTTTCGTTAAAAATTCAACTATTTGGTTGAAAATTTATTCCTTGTTGGGATTTTGACTTGACATATCTCAAATCCTCGAAAATCTTTTGAATTTTCTCAAAATTTGTAGCGAAATTATATTTATATTACCATGAAAACAAATAAAGTAATAAATAGTAATAGAAATTTTCATTTTGTGTTAGAAGTTATTTTTTCCCACAAATGAAAACACTACAAGCCCGCATAGCGTGCCGTGGATGATACTATGGCGTTTTTAAATAACTTTGCAAACAAAAACCATAAATCATGTGAAATCTTTTAAATTCCTTCAAATCTTCGGATGATTTTATGATTTAAAAAAGTTGGATTCCTATGAAAAAACAAACACTTTTGTTATTGAAAAATTTATTGCACCTTTTGTCATCTTTCCGTAAATTTAATTTGTTTGTTTTCAATATAATTTTCTTACGATTGAAACAAAAAATGCGCGTCCTATCAAAAAATCATTGATGACGAATTTGTAGCGCTTTTTTGTGTAAGCAAATTTTTTTCATAGCTTCTGTCGTTTGTCTAAAACTTTTCATGTTTTTTGTATTGAATCAGAATTTGGTGTAGCTTCAACATACGCTTTTTCGGCATTTTCTAGAACAGCCTTTAAAGTTACAATGTCCTTTTTTTCCTTTATAATATTAGCTAACAACGCCTTTTCTATAGCACTTCGTTTCGTTTCGGCAGCCTGCTTAGCAAGGTTTTCTGAGACAAGTTACTTTTCTTCCTCTAAGTACGCTAAGTGTGATTGATGAGCATGTCGCGCACGTTTTAAGAGATCTTCAACAAATGCTAGTTTAGCGTTAAGTGTTCGTTCAATCATATTCGAATTTGTATCCGTTAGAATTTGATCCAATTTAGAGAAACCTCTCTCAACATGTGCACTGCTATGAGTTATAGCCAAAGAATTGTGGATAACGTATTTTTAGACCGGGTATCTGCAGTTAGAATTCGTCTTTAGGGAAAAACTGTGATTCCAATAATCGTCTATTCTTTCGTTTTTGTTTAACGAGAAGCGAACATCTTCATCTTGTTGAAGTAATTTCCACTCAGTTGAAACCTCATCGGTATCAACATCTTTTAGTGGAAACATTGCTGCTATTTTTGTAACATATGTAACACTGACGATCTCCTTGATGTTTTCTGGAGAAAGGCATACAAAATATTTCATTTTCCTGAACTCTTTAATTTCAAGAGTAATATGCTTCACAGATTCGTTTGAAAAGTTTCTGATTTCTAATTGCAGAACCGATTTATCCTTCCGAGTCAACTTCTTCAATGGAATCTCGAACCTTTTCTCCGCAGTGAACGTCTTTCAAATCAACAAAATTGTCAAACTTGCTTGGAAAAGACTTGAAATCAGTTTGATCAAACCTCATGTCTTCTAAACCGTCCGGTTTTACTACGCTTGATAACAGTAGCAAATTAAGCTTTTTGAGTTGAGAGTAAAAGATGTGACTGAGAGGTTCCTCTTTTTGAAAGAACGTAAATTCTTTTGGGAAAATCTTAGCCGCGTAAGCGATAAATTGCAAGTTACTTTTCAAAGCAGGGTTTGTTAAATAATCTTTGATCTCTAAATAATTTTTCTCATCTAGAGTCTTCAGATACTTCTTTGGTACATGTCTTAAAAAATACTCTTCTAAACCTGGTAACTGTTCTACAGTTCTTTCCGCTGCCGGGCCTAATTCCTCACACCACAAGTCTCTTTTGTTAAAATAGTAATAGATGTTAACAACAAAATCCGAAGCATCTAAGCTGAAGCAATCTGTTCCTTTCAAAAACGCATTATGTGCAATGTGTAAATTACAAGTGCCGATCTCAAGCAGACGCTTTGAGTTTAAGTTATTTAGATGCTCTTCAAAAAAGTCGCTAGACCTTTTTGTTCACATTAGGTCCATCACAGCACAGATAAACTGTTAGATTCAACCACTTTTCTCAAATAATGAAACAAAGTATCATCATCACCTTGTTCAATGAAATATGTTTCAAGATGTCGAGTTACAATGCATTTTTCATTACTCGACCAGAATCGTATCCGAATTTGCAATTATTCCATACTCTGCGCGTTGGATGTTTCGTCGGATTGACATGTAAACAGAATATCAGGTTCACAGAAAAAACTGAAGTTAAATTTTGTTGCATGTAAAATTTTCAGCTGTTAAAGATTACATGCTATTTAGCGAAAGTTTATCTTACGATGGAATAAAAGCTGTCGTCTGCTACGTCCTTTGCAGCAATGGAAAACCGGCAAAGTATGAGTGAAAAGCTATATAAATCAGGACACCAGATTTAAAACAACTTTTTACTAACCTAATTGTTATTTTGAAAATAATTAGACTTTTCGCGGAAGAATCCAAACGTATTTTTCCTGAATGTAAATAAAGAACTTGACTCAACAACAACCATCTTCACCATCTTTAAAGATTATTCCATGGCTTATGAAGTTCATGAGATGGTAACCGATCTTGAATGATTTTATCGTGATACTTTCTGCCACAGTCGGTATTGTAGGTTAAGAACAAAACGAAAAATGGGAATCGAATTAATGTTGAAGTGGCTTTGTGGACATCAATGAGGTATTTAATGTTGTCACGTCAGTTGGCAAGTTGTCTACACGCCGAAAGAGAAACAATAATATCAAATAATACCAGATAATACCAATTACAGGGAGGAAAACTTAATTTTTTTTACAGCTTGGACAAAAATGATTTTTCGGTCCGACTGAAAAATCCCGAAAATAAAATTCTCGACACTGTAAAATTCCCGAGTTGGAAAATTCATGATTAATAAAATTCCCGAACAGTTAATAATATTACCGAATTTGAAAATTGCCGCCAGTTAATAATATTACCGAATTTCAAAATTCCCGACAGAAAGTTGCCGAATTATAAAATATCTGAATTAGAAAATTCCCGAATTTAAACAATTTTTTTCAAATGAATATTATTTATTTATTTATTAAGAATACAATAAACAAATATTTCTATTAAAGAAAATATTTAATCCCGGAAAATAAAATTCCCGACTCTCTCAAATTCCCAAATTGGAAAATTCCCGATTAAAAAATTCCCGAACAGTTTATGATATTACCGAAATGGATAATTCCCAACAGTTTATAATATTATACCGAATTTAAAAATTCCCGACAGAAAATTGCCAAATTATAAAATATCCGAACTAGAAAATTCCCGAATTTAAACAGATGTAATAATTAAATACTTTTATCAAGAAAAAAATTATTCTTAATGCTTAAAGTTTCTAAAATTATTGTTTAACATTGAAATAACAATAATTGAAAAAAAACTATATTTCTGGATGAAAATTGTCTTCAAGTATTGTTATTTTAAATTCAAACAATAATTTTAGAAACTTTGAAGAAGAAAAAAAGAATTTTTTATACAAATATTTGATTATTGTATTTATAAGAAATAAATAATATTGATTCAAAAACAATTTTTTTTATTGTTTCGGGAGTTTTATAATTCGAGAATTTTCCAGTTCAGATATTTTATAATCCGGGAATTTTAAAATTGGGTAATATTATAAACTGCCGGGAATTTTCCATTTCGGTAATATCATAAACTGTTTGGGGATTTTTTTTCTGGGAATTTCATTATTTGGGAATTATATTATCAAGGAATTTTATTTTAGGATTTTTCATTCGTCCAAAAATTTTCATCCAAAAATATATTTTTCCCATAATTGTTATTTTGAATTCAAACAATAATTTTAGTAACTTTGAACAGAAAAAAATATGTTTTTAATAAAAATATTTGATGATTGGATTTTTAATCAATACATAATATTCATTGAAAAACTTTTTTTTATTGTTTCGGGAGTTTTATAATTCAAGAATTTTCCAGTTCGGATATTTTATAATTCGGCAATTTTCTATCGGGATTTTTAAAATTCGGCAATATTATAAACTGTCGGGAATTTTCCATTTCGGTAAAATCATAAACTTTTTGGGAATTTTTTATTCGGGAATTTGATTATTTGGGAATTTTCCAATTCGGAAATTTTATTCCATATTCGAAAATTTTATTATTCGGTAATTTGACAGAGTCATGAATTTTATTTTTTAGGATTTGTCAGTCGTCCAAAAATTTTCATCCAAAAATATATTTTTTCAATAATTGTTATTTTGAATTCAAACAATAATTTTATAAACTTTGATCAGAAAAAAGATTTTTTTATACGAATATTTGATGATTGTATTTTTAATAAATAAATAATATTGATCGAAAAACAATTTTTTCGATTGTTTCGGGAGTTTCATAATTCAGGAATTTTCCATTTCGGATATCTTATGATTCGGCAATTTTCTATCGGGAATTTTCAAATTCGGTAATATTATAAATTGCTGGGAAATTCCTATTTTGGTAACATCATAAGCTGTTCGGAAAATTTGTATTCGGGAATTTTCCAGTTCGGGAAGTTCATTACATATTTGAAAATTTTATTATTCGGGAAATTCCCCATTCGGGAATTTGAAAGAGTCATGAATTTTATGTTCTAGAATTTTTCAGTCGTCAAAAAATGTTCATACAAAAAAATATTTTTTCAATAATTGTTATTTAAGATTCAAGCAGTAATTTTAGAAACTTTGAACATTACAATTTTTGTTGATGAAAATATTTGATCATTGTATTTTTAATAAATAAATAATATTCATGAATACATTTTTTCATTTGTCTAAATTCGGGAATTTCATAATTAGGGAATTTTATAGTTAGGATATTCTAGAATTTATTAAATTCCCGGTTTTTCCCGGTCAAGTTTTTCAATTTTTCCGGTCAACTAAAAGTAACATATTCATAGTTGTCGCAAAACGCAAATATTTATTTTAATTCATGACGGTCATTCTGAACATCCTTTAACTAAACACAGCCAAACATACATACATACATTGATTAGCAGTTCGAACTCGAAAGTTCATTGCCTCACTACCCGATTCGGGTAGTGTTTCTAGGTGGATGTTTACTACCAATGTGGGCCCACCACACCCACGACGGCATTGCAAATTAAATGAATTTTTAAAAAATTCTTCAATTTTCCACTAAAAAATATCAATTTTTTACAAAAAATGGAATGCTTAAACTTTCAGTTGAAAAAATTAATTTTCAACAAAAAAAAACGGATTTTCAACAAAAAAGTTGAATTTTCAACCAAAGTGATGAATTTTCAAATAAAATTATGAATCTTCAACTGAGTAGTTAAATTTAAAAAAAATGGTGAACTAAAATGAGGAATATTTGACTAGAACACTTGAATTTTCAACCAAAAAGATGAATTTTTAAACCAGAAGATGAATTTTCAAATAAAAAGAATTATTTTCTACAAAAAATACAATTTTTCAACAAAATACCTGGATTTTTAAAATGGAATAGTAAAATTTTTAGTGAAAAAAAAAATGAATTTTAAACCAAACATGACATTTAATTGAAACAGTTGAATTTTAAATCAGAAAGATAAATTTTTTACTGAAATGATGAATATTTAACTAGAATAATTCATTTTTTATAAATTTATAAATATTGTCATGAGAGTTGACGATAATGATCTTTAAGATTTTTTTAATCTTTTGTGTTAAAAATAATTTGCGAAAATCGTAAAATTCACTGCTTATATACGTAAATCCCAATGTACTCCTACTAACTACAACAAATTATTATTCAAGCGCAATTAAATCAGACGTGTAATTATTTGTCTAATTTTTAAATATCCGCAAAGAAAATAGTCTTAACTTTATAATATTGTTTATTATAATATATAATATAATATTTACTTTATTTATTTATTAATTTAAATTTATTTCTGATTTTCAAATATGTTAATAAACAAATTATGTGTTTTTATGAACTTTTTATAAAGGGGGTAGGTAAAATTAATAAAATAATGCCTAAGTTATATAACGAAACATTTTTTTTATACATATATAAGTTTTTTGTGAAAGTTAAGTATTAAACATACATATGCTTTCACCGCAACAGCAAATTAATAACAATTTTTTAATAGAAAATAATGAATTTTATATATGTATAACTATATATAAATTTCTTATGCCTCTTAGTATTTGGCATATGTTATTTCAAGTTCAAAAAATGAAACTTGTTAAAAATGATTTATAAAATCTAGGAAAATATTCTAATGTTAATTATAACTAATTTTGAAAAAGAACTCGACGTGAGCTTTTGAAAAAAATATTTCGGGTGTTCTTTATTTGACAATAACTATTTAGAGTTTAATGTTTCTTTTTTTCTCTTTAGGTAAAAGTTGCAATTCCTATTTAATTCTGATGCAGTAACGCTCATTTTATTCCTTAAAAGATTCTCTGCAAATCTCATTGGTACGTTTTTATTTAAGAAATTTTATTTATGAAACCCTATTGTTTACGAAAATAACGATTTTATAATTCCTAAATAAGTTTTTCAATAAAAACGTACGAATGAGATTTGCAGAGAATCTTTTAAGAAATAACATAAGCTCCACAGCATTAGGATTAAATAATAGTTGCAACTTTTACCTAAAGTGAGAGAGAAAAACAGTAAACCATAAAAACTATTGTTAAATAAACAATTAAAATTGTGAAATATTTATTTCAAAAGTTCACCTCGATTTCCTTTCCAAAACTAGTTATAATTGACAATAAAATATGTTCCTTGATTTTATAACTCATTTTTAACAACGTTTATTTTATAGCTTGAAATAACTTTAGTTCATGTTTAATTTAAAAACAAGTATAATGAAAATTCTCTTTTCGTCTCAAATCTTAAGCTAAATTCCATGAAAATAGTTATGCCGGAAAGCAAATTTTTAAATGAATTCATTAAATTTAATTAAATTTGTTTACAATGTATATTTTTGGTTCATTTTTTTAAATTTGAAGATTTGAAAATCAGGGTGGTTGTTTTAATCACAGAAAAAAAATTCCCGGGCATTTCCCGGTTCGCTAACATTTTTCACGGTCAATCAAAGTCAAAAATTCTAACTCTAAAGCTAAAAATGTGTCCATTTGAAGTAATAAAAACTGAGCTGCAAATCACTTTAAGCAATTTTAAGCTAGAAATATCACAAATTGAACGATTACATTTTTGTTATAAACTGAATACTTCTTAAATCAGAAGTTAAAATATTTCTATTTTAAATAGTTTAAAAATCCTTGAAAAGCTTCAAAATTTTATTTCCAAATCTTGAAACATCTACACGTTGTTTTACACTTTTTCAAATTATGAATTAATTTTTAAATTTTTTCAGACCTTCTAAACATCTTTCAAAATGATTCGAATTCTTCCTAAAATTTCGTTTAAATCCTGCAAAATTAAAAATATTTCCTTAAAATCTTCCACATTCATTTTTGACAATTTTAGAAATCTTTTCAAATCTTTTTAAATTTTCTCTTAAAATTAATTTTTCAAAATAAAAAGCCATTTTCAATTTCCCTAGGAATCTTAAGAAAATGTTTTTTATTCTTTTGAAGCCTTTCGCAATTCTTAAAAATCTTCTAATTTTTTTGTTCGAAACCTGCACAAATCTATATTTTGTTTTAAATTAGGCCGTGGGCTATTTATACCGAAATTTCGGTACCAATAGCCAAATTTTGTCGGTGTACGTGAACACTTCGTTTAAATTATTTGAAATCATTTCAAATTTTAAATTGAAACTAAATTCAACTTGCTTGAATTTTTCCTAGGAATAATAATAGGTATTAAATATTTATTATACATCAAAATTCAGCAATTTTACTTGCAAATTAAATTTTTTGAAATAGAACAATTAAAATTGTAACGTTCAAAGTTTTTTTGTTGTTGTTTAATTTTAAATATTTGATTTAGAATTACTGATTTTAAATGAACAGTCAAAATTTCTAAATATTCAGCAAATTGTTATTTTTCATAATTAAAAAATTTCAATGTTTCAAATTTTCAAATTTTAGACTAAAACAATATTTTTAAATGTAATAAAAGTCTTTAAGTATGAATATATTGTTTTGAAGTTATTTTACAATTTTAAATAGTTCATAAAGTTCCAATAATACGTTTACTTGTTCATCCTTAATGCACAGTTCAATTCTAAAAATCATTATAATTTATATTCACAGTTGATCAACTAAAAATATTTTTTATCCAAAATTTTCGATTTCAAATGCTTCTAATTTAAAAATTGTTAAGTCTTCAAAACTGCATTTTTAAATTCTTTTAATGAAAAATGTACGCTTAAAAATTAAAATCTAAAACCGACATTTTTAAGTGAAAGATTTTTGAATTACGCATTGTACACTGAATGATATCATAATTCAAACAGATAACTATTTAACTAGTTATTAAAAAAACTGTTAAAATCAAACTTGGACCGATTTTTTTTCTAAATATTTGTAAAATTCCCGGTCAAAAAATAAATTCACTGTCATTTCCCGGTCTCATAAAATTCCCGGTCATTTTCCGGTCCAGCGGCCACCCTGAAAATATTTTAAGATATCATTTTTTTATAATCTAAACCATCTAAAGTTCAAAATTTCAACACCGTGGATATTTTGGAGAATCTGTTAATAGATGCAGATTTTTACATCTAAAAACAGTTTTTCTCAGTTTTCTTTCGCTTAGAAGATGGAAAATGTCGCAAAGATCATTCAAAAAACCCAAAGATTATTTAACACTGTCAGTAAATTACTTTTAATATGTTATTAAATTCAATGTTATTATTAAGCCATGCATTTGCAACGATCATAGGCCAACTGCATAGCTGGCGCCATCACACGGTCACCGTCAACACATTGTACATTTTCAACTCAGAGTTCCAGGGGGCTGCTTTGCAACACTCAATCGTTTCCAATCGTACACACACGATTAAGAAACACGATTAGAAACAATTCAAATTTCTTTCTATCGTTTTAAATTGTTCTCAATTAATTATTTCTAGAAGGGATAAATACAAGTAAAGATTCTGAAAATGTATTGACATAACCTGAATGTTTCTTGCAGTTCAAGAATCTACTTTATATGGAAAATAAAAATGTTTGGGTCATGTTAACAAGAAATTATAAAAAAGAAAAAAATCTAAGTAAAAATGAACAGGTAGTTACTCTTTACTAAAATAACCAATCACAGTTCTAACAATTTCACACGAATATAGCACATCCAATAAGAGGTGTGCGAATGTTATTGCGCCCGCGCATAATAATTGTGGCGCGTGTTTTTGAACATAACATAAATAGCTACATTACCGACCTCACTTTTTCAATTTTCCGAATTTTTGTTTGGAAAATGTATGAGAAGGTAATAAACTACGTTTACGTACTTTATTCGAAAAGTTATTTCGCAAAAAATTGTTTTCGAAGAAATTAAAACTGGATGCATTTTTTGAACCTAAGAACTTTTTTTAAATGTGAAATATCGGCTTCAAACTTTGAGAAATGCAAAAGCCGACAGTAAAGTATGTTTATATACATAATTTGAGTATTAAAGATGCAAAAAGAAAAATTCTAACAAAATGTCAATTCCGGTTACCAGTTCGGTCGGTATTCGCGTTGCGTACGAAAATGCGAAGTCTGGCGGCCACTAAACGAAGCTCTATCAGCTGGCTCCTCTACATCTGAAATGTGGGTTCCACGCTGTCAAAGCATAATGATGCGGTTTTCTTACAATAATATTTTTTTAAAGTTGTTTCCAGCATAAAAGTTGAGTGAAATATGTTGTTTCAATGTTGAATTATGTAAGTATTGAAATCGTTATTGGCCTCGTTTAGTGGCCGCCAGACTTCGCATTTTCGTGCCCATCGCGAATACCTTTATACTCAAATGATGCACATAAACGTACTTTACTATCGGCTTCAGCATTTCTCAACATTTGAAGCCGATATTTCACTTATAAAAAAAGTTCTTAGGTTCAAAAAATGCAGCCAGTTTTTATTTCTTCGAAAACAATTTTTTGCGAAATTCCTCGAATAAAATACGTACACGTAGTTTATTACCTTCTCATACATTTTCCAAAGTTTCAGGCCGATATTTTATTTACAAAAAAAGTTCTTAGATTAAAATAAAAATTCGGAAAATAGAAAAAGTGAGGTCGGTAATGTAGGTATTTATGTCTGTCACATGCCCCTAAGGGGATTTATCAAATTTGAGGGGGAAAATGGGTATTATGGAAAAAAGGGGACGGACTGGCATCCCTGAAATTAGCGAGTACTACAAATAGTTGTACATAGAATTTTTTTATCTTGAAAAAAATGGTCTGAACAATTTTTAAAATGCTCTAACTTCTTGAATTTTCATTTAAAAAAGCTGGTTAACGATCTCGATTTTTTTTTTGGTCCCTAAAACTTTTTGCGAAATTACAGTATAATCCGATTATTCTTTCAAAAGTTATCCGGTATACGGACGACGATGGCAACAACGACGAAAACGACAGACACCATCCTAAAACCTGTTTTTCCAGATTCAGGGGGTCTCGAAAGTGCAAATTTAAAGAAATCCGCGATAGGCAGTTCTCACATAAAACTAATACCTTCTCATTATGATGAGAATGTAATAATAATATAATTAAAAAATTATATAAATACAGAAAAAACAGAAAATAAACTTTACATTGATTTCCGTTGAAAGATTCGCTGCAACAAAAATTAACCTTGTCGAATAAACTTTACACGAAACTGAGATAATTTCGTGTTCTTAAACTGTCTCGGAATAACTTGTCAGCGAAAAAGCGTCTTCTGCTATGAAGTTGACAGCAGTGCAAAGAACAGTGAGGTATGGATGAAATTGGTCTGGAAATCAGGACACCAGCTTTTTAAAAACATTGCACTTATTACCATTTCATTTTTAAAATAATTGCACTTATTGCGGACGAATGGTTATATATTTTTTATGACTGTCAATAAAGCACTCGACAATATTCGAAAAAGTCGCCATATTTACTATGATCTGAACCATAATTCACAAGTTATGCGATAGGAATTTCCGTTTTGAAAGTTTCGAGATCCGTCAGTATTGCAGTTTAATATAAAAGCCTTTTTACGGAGTAAAATTTTGAAGCTAAAAGATGATTTCTGAACAACTACAACTCCTATCAACCTTATTTCATGCTTCAAATTTTTATTATCATTCAACAAGTTAATTTTCAAACAAAAAAATCAGGAAAAAATGTTTCTTCTTCATTTTTCGAAAATAAAGAAAAATAATTTTTTGAACTCAGCAGTTTTGCTACGTATGAGGACACCCTGCATCGTAAAATTTCATTTTAAAAAGTTATTAAATAAATATTTATCAAAAATATTGAATGTAAATTGAAAATCTTAATTTTGTACTGTAGATAACATTTTCTAGTTTGGGAAATCAAAGATGTCTGCAAGCTGAGGGATAAACAATAATACCAATTGCATTGGGATGAAACTTTATTTTTTTCAAAACTCTGAAAAAAATGGTTTCACCATAAGTGTATTTGGACATTATTCTTTATTTTCTAAAAACTATTCAATTAAATTATAAAATCCATTAAAAAGGTGGAATGATTTTATTATTTAATTAAATAGCTTTCTCGAAATGAAAAATAATATGCAAATACACTTATGGTGAAAAATTGGGAAGACTGAAAAATTCTCGAGACTGTAAAATTCCTGAATTAGAAAATCCCCGAATAAGTAAATTCCCGAATAGGGAAATTCCATAATAATAAAATTCCCATAGAGTTTATAATATTACCGAAATGAAAAATTCCCGAATGCTGAAATTCCCGACAGTTTATGATATTACCGAATTGGTAAATTCCAGACATAAAATTTCCGAATTCCAGAACATCCAAACTAGAAAATTCCCCAATTATAAAATTCCCGAATTTAGACAAATGAAAAAATGTTTTCATGAATATTATTTATTTATTAAAAATACAATAATCAAATATTTTTATCAAAACAAAATTGTAATGTTTGAAGTTTCTAAAATTACTGCTTAAATCTTAAATAACAATTATTGAAAAAATATATTTTTGGATGAAAATTTTTGGACGACTGAAAAATCCTAAAAAATAAAATTCATGACTCTGTCAAATTCCCGAATTGGGAATTTCCCGAATAATAAAATTTTCGAATATGTAATAAACTTCGTGAATTGGAAAATTCGCGAATAGAAAATTCCCGAATTATAAGATATCCGAACTGGAAAATTCCTGAATTATAAAACTCCCGAAAGAATGGAAAAAAATTGTTTTTCAATCAATATTATTTATTTATTAAAAATACAATCATCAAATATTTGTATAAAACAAAAAATATTTTTTCCTAATCAAAGTTTCTAAAATTATTCTCTGAATTCAAAATAACAATACTTGAAGACAATTTTCATCCAGAAATATTTTTTTTCTCAATTATTGTTATTTCAAAGTTAAACAATAATTTTAGAAACTTTAAACATTAAAAATAATTTTTTTCTTTCTAAAAATATTTGATTATTATATTTGTTTAAATTCGGGAATTTTCTAGTTCGGATATTTTATCATTTGGCCATTTTCTTTCGAGAATTTTTAAATTCGGTAATATTATAAACTGTTGGGAATTATCCATTTCGGTAATATCGTAACCTGTTCGGAAATTTTTTAATCGGGAATTTTCAAAATTCGGGAATTTTATCAATCGGGACTTTTATTACATATTCGAAAATTTTATTATTCGGGAATTTCCCAATTCGGGAATTGGACAGAGTTGGGAATTTTATTTTCCGGGACTTTTCAGTCCTCCAAATTTTTATTTCAAATATTGTTATTTTAAATTCAAACAATAATTTTAGAAACTTTAAACATTGAAAATGTCCTTAAATAGAAATATTTTATTATTGTATTCTCAATAAATAAATGAATAATATTCATTTGAATGATTCCTATTTTTCGTTTTGTTCCTAACCTGCAATACCGACTGTGGCAGAAAGTATCACGATAAAATCTTTCAAGATCGGTTACCATCTTATGAACTACATAAGCCATGGAGTAATCTTTAAAGATGGTGACGATGGTTGTTGTTATTGTGTCAAGTTCTTTATTTACATTCACGAAAAATACGTTTTGATTCGTCAGCGAAAAGTCTAATTATTTTTAAAATAAGAATTAGGTAAGTAAAAAGTTGTTTTAACTCTGGTGTCCTGATTTATAGCTTTTCACTCTTACTTTGCAGTTTTTCCAGGGCTGCAAAGGACGTAGCAGACGACAGCTTTTATTCCATCGTAAGATAAACTTTCGCCAAATAGCATGTAATCTTTAACAGCCGAAAATTTTACATGCAACAAAATTTAACTTCAGTTTTTTCTGTAAATCCTAGAGTAAAAAATTATTTCTTTGAAAAGTTAATGAATACGTTTTTTTAAAAACCACACATTATTCCTACTTTAACTTCTCAGGTGAAAAAGTTATATATAGTCTATATATATTGTACAAGACGATGACATTTTTTATTTGTTTCCTGAATTTTTCTGTATAAAACAAATGAAAAATATCAGTGTTCTGTCGACTAACGTGGTGGAAAAATTTTTACCAAAAAGTACAAAAAACTAAAACTATTTTTACAGGAATCTACAAATGAATAGAATAAATTACAACCAAAATTAAAGGAAAGTACAATTTTTGTGTATTATTGAGACGAATTTTGTACTTTTTTGTGTTTTTTTGTACATTGTTGTATTTTATTGTAGTTCAAATTTTCTATAAGAATTTACAGCTTTTGGAGCAAAAAAGTTTTTCGACCTAGGATGACAAATATTTAGAATATTGCAATGAGATAATTTGAAATTAGAATGTGTACATGCACGCTGTTACAAAAAAGCTTCTATTTTTCTATTTTTCTAGTTTTTTTTTAAATATATAGCAATCGATTGGATACAATATATGTCATTTAAAATTATGTTATTGCAATATTCTCAATATTTGTCATCCTAGGTCGAATAAGAACCACTTTTTGACTGCAAATAAAAATTGAACAATTGAGAAATAATTGTTCACGGTCATGGAAATTAAAAATTTCGAACTCTTGAAAATAATTTTTTTTTCTTTTGAAGTTATAAAAACTGAACAGCAAATTAAAACATTCAAAGCGGAATACTTATGAATTTTAAACTTTTCAAATTAAAGCTTTGAAAAATATAAATTCAAACACTCAGTAATTTTCGCGTATAAAATGAAAGCTTTAAAAACTTTCCAATTGAAAATTTTTAAATTAAAAGCCGTTAAACTGCAACATTTTAATTCTTAACTTGTATACATTGTCCAGTTAAAATATTAAAAGAAAAAAAAAAAAAAGAAATCCACGCTCTCATTTTCGATGCTACGAATTGAAGAATGAATAAAAAAAATGTATGAATTTCCCAAATTATGTCGTTTCAAGAAATTTTAAGATAGAAACATTAATTTATCCATTAAAGTTTGTTTTAAAATCTTTTGGAATATTTGCTTAAAAATTTGTTTCAGAAAAATAATTTTAAAATTTTCCAGGAATCTCATAATACTTTCATTATGTTGGAACTCGAACTTTCCCAAAATTTTTTGGAAAATCTTGCAGAAGTAAAAAAATTATCTTAAAATCATCCAAATTGTTCTTTGAAAATTTTGGAAATATTATTAAATATTCTTTTTAAATTTTCAATTGAAATTTTTTTAATTAAAAGCCGTTAAACTGCCAAATTTCGATTTTTAACTTCTATACATTGTACAGTTAAAATATTTAAAACAAAAAGAAATCCAAGCTCTCATTTTCAATGCTGCGAATTGAAGAATGAATAAAAAAATGTATGAATTTTCCAAATTATGTCGTTTTAAGCAATTTTAAGCTGAAAACATTAATTCATCCATTAAAATTTGTTTTGAAATCTTTTTAAATATTTGCTTAAAAATTTGTTTGAGAAAAATAATTTAAAAATTTTCCAGGAATTTCATAATACTTTTATTATGTTGGAACTCGAACTTTCCCAAAAATTTTTGGAAAATCTTACAAAATTAAAAAAATTATCTTAAAATCATCCAGATTGTTCTTTGAAAATTTTGGAAATCTTATTAAATATTCTTTTTAAATTAATTAAAAAAAAAATTATTGTTAGTTTTTCTAGAAATTTCGATACAAATTTTTTATTCATTTAAATCCTTTCAAAATTATTTATTATTCAAATTTTTTTTAAATCTATAAATATTCTCTTAACATTAATTTTCCAAAATAAAAAATAATTTTAAATTTTCCCAGCAAAGTTAAGATTTTTTTTTCTCAAAGCCTTTAAAGATCAATGAAAAGCTTCAAAACTTTATTTTGAAATCTACAAAAATCTAAATTTAGTTTTTTATTTTTCGAAATCTTTTTCAGTTTTAAATTAGGTTTGGATCTTCTCAAAAACGAACTCAAAACTGGTAAATATCTCTTAAACTAACTCAAATTTTTTCCAAATGGATAATTGTTCAATTTATAATCTATAATAATCTAGAATAATCTACATCGATTTATAATTTATAATAATAAAATTATTTATACATCAAAATTCAATAATTTCACTGACATATTGAAAATTTGTTAAATCGAACAATTAAAATTGTAACGTATTCATGCAAAAATTAAAAACAAATTAGCGAAAAACTTTTGACAAAAATGGAAAAATTCGATTAGTTGCATTTTTAGAAAAATCGAAAATGTGGCACGATCCGAGCCCTGGAATAAAACACAATGAGGTGGAATAAAGAAGAATTATATGAAAATTCTCCTTTTTTGTGAAAATTTGTAATTACGTACTTGTAAATTTTTTTACTAATTTAAATATTTAAACAAAAGAACGGAAAATTACGAAAATAATTCTACTTAGAAATTAAAAGTGTTTGCTAGAATTCGGACACTTTTACAAAATTTCACAAGTTATTAAAAATTTAAAAAAAAATTTTACATTGTAATTTTTTTTTACATGTTAAATTTTATTGTGAAAATACATTCTCACAGAAAAATATACATCACACATGAGTCATCTGAGTTTCTCAAGGTAAAATAAAAGTAAGCTTGCGAGAGTTTAGCTTCTATTGAACTGATAAGGTGATACTAACAAGCGATTTATGCTCGGGAAGGGGTAAGAACAAATATCTCAGAAAATTATACAGGTATACATGAAATATCAAAAAATTCATCAGTAACGTTGCTCTCAAAATTCTACGTTCATCAGTTTCTCCTACATTTTGAAAAAATGAAAATCCTTTATACGCTAATCTTATCCTTAGAAGTTCTTCTTGATTCCATTGGTAAGTGAAGAATAGATTGACATAATTTTTTTATAATAAATAGGTGAACACATCTATTACACAATAGTGAATGTAAAATACTATCTAAACTCTTTGACAATAAACAATTATTATTATTGATATCATTTATTTGCTACTTGAGTATATTAATGATGAAAAAATATGTCTTAAGGAGAACAAGTAAAAAATTCAGGATTTGCAGGGGACTTAATCAGTTTTAAAAATTTGTTTAAAAATTTCGATTGTGACTTTGAAGTAAGGTAAAATAGATTAAGTGTATAAATATATATTTTTGCCATTTTGAAGTAAACACTTGTATATACGTTATCTTGATGGAGGTGGCGTAACCTATTTACAAATTTCACAATACCCTTCTGTTCTTGTTCAAATAAAAACGAAAATGTTACACAATAGCCTTCCTTTACTAATTTTTTTTTATAAACATAGGTTTTTAATTTTTTGAAATTAAAAAAGTTATATATCTTTCAGACGACTTGGCAAGATTTCACAAATTATGTCGGTATTTGAGTATAATTTACATCCAAAGCAAACATTTGCGGTTTTTGTACCTGGCGGTAATTCACTGTACCGAGAATCTTATGATAGTCTGCAGTTGACTTAAAAATAATAAAATGAAATGCTCGCATTTTAATTTTACTTTTATTAATACATTTTTAACATCAAAAATTCATAAATCATTTTTATCTTTTTACAGTAACGTCATCAGGTATACCGCCCACAACAAGGGACTTTCTGGCAAATTTTGGCATGAGTAACGAACATGAGAATCATCAAGGTAGCCCTAGTACAAATAAAAATTTATAACAGAAGTGTTTAGTAGTAGGTCTTGTAGCTTTGCGATATAATCTATTGTACCAAAGGGGCTGATGATGTACCAAAGAATTTCGGGTTGATTCCAAAATGTTTAAAGACTCCTCCGTGGGAACATATTAGTGCTTCGCTACTTCTCTTTCTGGAAAAGATTTTGGAGGCTTGACCCAGGAAGGAATGTGACAAACCTTTTTTACCCTCCTGCATATAATTATGCGATTTCTGTTGAGAAAATGAGGTTTGGCTCTCCGTGCAGTATATGCCAGAGGAGAAGACACAACAACATTTTTTTAAATTTAATTCATTCTAGTAAAATTTCTAGCACAACGATAATGTAATCCTCTGTTTCTTCTTACAGCTTTGAGTTCACAGTCCAATTATTCACCCAACGGCGCCCCTATTCTTGGTGTTCATCCTGGCAGAACCTCTTATTCTCCTGAAAGACACAATTCTCCTAGAGGGCCGCTTCCTCCTAACAGACCTAATTTTCCGGGTTCTCCGGTCAGTTCTCCCCCTACTGCTGAGCCAGCTCTTCGTGCAAGGTCCAGGTCTCCTCTTGCCAGGTGCAGGTCTCCTCTTGTCAGATGCAGGTCTCCTCCTGCCAGTGACCAGCCTATACGTCTAAATAGATTTGAACTTGACCAACTTAAATTTGTTCGGCTTATTCCCAAGGCTAATCCGAACCGGCGATTTGAAATTCGAAGATACACTTTTCCTCAGAATAAACCAATTTACTTGAAGGGAAGATATGGGGTCCTTGGGCTTATGCCAATCGAAGAACAAAGTGTATTATCAACGTCCGATGGTGACATCTTTGCAATAGTGGAGAATAATAGAAAACTTCGTGCAATATATACAACAACAGATCAATATCACTTTCGACCTCGGCATGATAAACGGGTGAAAATAAACATGTACAGCCGCGAGATTGAAGACATGACCCCTAAAGAAATTGAGGAATCTCCAGCAGGCAGGGATCATCCAATCTCAACTAATTTTAAAACAGTAATTGCGGACGGCTTTGTTCTACACCAATAATTAAAAAGAAATGTGAAACTAAAATATAATATTGTTTCTGAGCCGAATTAGGATTAAAATGTTACAAGAAACTGGTGAGGGGCTATCCATAAACTATGCAAAATCTTTTTTTGGGCCTTGCTACAGGTCGCGTGCCAAAACACACTTTTTGTTGAGATTTCGATTTGACATATCTAAAAACGTAAAAAAACTTTGAATTGAACTGAATTGAAATAAAACATAGTTTATTCTTTAAAGATATTTAGCAATTCTTTGAAAACCTTAAGAACAACACCGATCTTAAAATCTTTGAACATCCAATGATATTCTTTGAAATCCCTTCAAATTTTCAAAATTTCTTGAAATTCTTCGGAATCGATTAGAATAGCTTAAAATCTTTTAAAATCCGGTAAATTCTTGGAAATAATTGGAGGTCTTATAAAATCCCTAAATTCATTTGAAATTTTTTGAAACCGCTCAAAATGTTTAGAAATGCTGAAAAATACTTGACTCTTTTAAAGAATTATTAGGAGGTGAAGCTATAGGACAACAGGACTGCGACATAGAACATAATGCATCAGAAAACCCAATTGAGAAAGTCTGTGCCACTGAAGTTAGAGATATAATTAAGAACTTAAAAAACGGTAAGGCTGCTGGTTTAGACAGTATTAGCGCTGAAATGCTTAAATATGGTGGCGAGTACATACCTCACAGGCTGTGCGAATTGATAAATTTATGTATCGAGATGGGAGAAGTCCAAGGCGAGTGGAGAAAAGTGATTATCGTACCAATATACGAAAGAAAGGGAGATAAAAACAACTGCAATAATTACAGAGGTATCAGCTCATTAAGTACCATAAGTAAAATATACTCAAAAATACTCATCCGCAGGGTAATAAAAATAACAGAAGAGAAGATATGGGAGGTCCGAAGTGGCTTTATGACAGGAAGATCATGTACGGATCAAATATTTAGCTTAAGACAGATCACAGAAAAAAGTTTGAAAGTAGGAAAGAAAGTTTTTTATGCGTTTTTTGACCTAGAAAAAGCACTTGACAAGGTGGATAGAAGTAAACTTTGGGAAGTTCTCAAAGAGTACGGAGTCAATGAATGGCTTCTACAAGCAATAAAAACAATATATGCAGGTAATGAAGCGAGCTTAAGGGTTAATGGGAAACTGAGTGATTGGTTCGATATTATACAAGGCGTTAAACAAGGATGCGTTATGTCTCATGTCTATTTATCATATTTATGGACAAGTTTCTAAGAATGGCCCTCTTCGATGAAGAAGGTGTAGATCTCGAGACAGTGAGGGTACGTGGGTTAGCTTTCGCACATAACAAGGCTGTTACAGCAGAATCAATCGAAGACTTGCAAAGAATGTTGAGCAAACTAAATACAAACATGAAGAACATGGGCCTCAAAATTAACGTAAACAAAACAAAAATCATAGTGCTCGAAGGAAAAGGTGAGAAAACAATGTGCAAAATTGTCCTGAATGATGACAGATTAGAACAAGTTGATAATTACACATATCCAGGTAGCCTGTTCACTAGTGACGGAAAGATAGATGGGGAGTTAGATAGGCGTATAAACGAGGGTCAGAAGGCTATCGGTAGAACAAGGTCCATTCTCAGAAGTGAAAGCATATCAAAAAAAGCTAGAATGGCAATACATAATTCTATATTTTTACCGACTGTGCTATACGGTAGCGAGACATGGACCCGTCAAGAAAAGGATAGGAGACAATAGTTGACACCTGAGAAAGAAATCAGTTAAGATGGTTCGGACATGTTGAAAGAATGAAAGATGAACGACTGACCAAACAAGTATATAAAAGTACAGTAAATGGCAGTATACCCAGAGGCAGCCGGCGAAAAAAATGGTTAGAATGTGTGAATGAGACCTAAATCCAAAAAGATATAAGAAGCCATAGAAACAGGAGAGCTTGCATGAAAAAATGCATGGACGTTTTTTTTGTTCAAAGTCAATTTTTAAAATTAAAATTAATCTTTTTATTTGAAACTTCATTTGTCTCTATTAAAAATTCGTCTTTCTTGGTAGAAAGTTAATCTTCTTGGTTGAAAATTTATCTGTTTTGTTGAAAAATCTACTATACGTCAGAAAAGATGTCATGAATTCGTAAATTACGTCTGAACATCAGAGTTTCAATAGACGTTGCAGGCTTTTTGAAAAAGAACCAATATTTTGGCAAATTTTCAGTCATTTTTCTAAGTTTGAGAAATCACCATGTTGAATAAGTTTGGAAGTGAAGTGATACGAGTTGGTTTTCGAGTTGGTAGAGATTTTTAGGTTAAAATGTTCTCTTTGTTGAATTTATCCAAAACCTTTCGAAAAAGTCGGGCTGATGTTTTTTTTCATATAACTCGGTAGCCCTTATTTTGTGGTGTTCCTAGTACCACATCCTCGTACCGGAAATTGCCTGCTTCAACTAAAAATTTAGTAAAGATTCTTCCCATAAATCCAGGAAAAAATTCCATCCAAGTGTATACCCGGTGGATGATTTTGAAGTCCTTGTCATTTCCCGGTTTTCTTACGCTCAATTCTTCAATTTCTCGACCTTTATATTATACATCTTTTCGGAATTTCAATGGGGCTCGGTCATTGTACTTGCCTCACATTTTTCGATAGCACTTTTAAAATTAATGGTCAAACAATCGACGTCTGAAACTTAGTCATTGTGAATTCTCTTTAGTTAAAACTCCTTCGACTTTACGAATACATTCTTATCACGTGTCTCGTGCAAAAAAAAGGTCAAAAGCAAATTTTAAGATTTAATTTAGGCAAACAATTTTGTTATTAAACATTATATTGTACCTTACGTCTTTATTCCAAAAATGAACTTGTTCGAACATGTATAAAATTATGATTTTTTGGAATTTTCCAACTCGAATAACAAATTAATGACATTTTTCATAATGTCGTGTGATATCAGTTCTAAAAAATTTAAAGATGACATATTTTACCTCGAAACGAAGTCTAATAATATGTCAATATCTGAGCAGGGCAACCTTGACGCATATAAACTCATAGATAAAGACTATAGGGAAAATATATTAAATCGTCTAATGAAGCATTGCAATAGTAATTGGTTAGATTTTGAATACAATTTTGCATGAAAACATTAATTAGTTTTTTCTCTAATCAGAAAACATGAGAACTGTTTCTACACTTGTCTTATCCTTATCTACCTTATCTACTTCCTTTGGACTATTCTGCAATGTCTTCCTTGTACTTTGGCTCAAGATCGGCTTGTGTATCGTCCATGAACGATTTTTCCGTGATCCGCCTTAAAGACTCAAAGCAAAATGTCAACAAATCTTTCTAAATTAAACCACGTCCCTCCTTCAGCCGACGTCTCGCCATTTCTATATGTTACGACATGGTTTCTCTGTTGGAATCAACTTTTGTCTCTTTTAGTATGAGTCTTTTTCGGATATTGATTTAAATGTTTTCTTCGGTGATCCTAGTCTTTCTCATTGTAGCAGCGAGCGAGGAAAGCCTTTGCATTTGGTTCACATAAATGGAAGATCACTTTCTCCTAAAATAAGTGTCATCACAGACATCACCCATTTGCATAACATCAATATTCTTGTGATCTCGTAAACTTGGCTTCTTCCTGATGTTCCCTACTCTGTGATACTGATTATGGGCTTTCGCTTAGTTTGGGCTGATCGTACAAGCTGCAAGTTGACGAGAGGTGGTGGGCCCTGTTGACGTATGTCTAGTTATAGTTAAGTTTAGGAAAACTGGACACTGGAGAAGTCTCCTTTGACAGATGTAATGACCCGTCGTAATGCGTATTTATCTATTTAACCTTGGTTGTATATGATCAAAATACTTGATTCTTGTACCTCAGGGCAAAACCTTGCTATTTAGGTGTTCTATTTGTGCTGGCAGATCCTTTGTGATATACATATTGGAAAGAGAATGCCTTCGTGTTCATTGTAGATGTCTGAGCTTTAGTAGAGCGCGACGAAAATTCCTTTCAAGGTGCTGCAGTTTTTATGGCGTTTCGCTGTTTACATCTACGCTATTGATGTCCGGATGTGGTTCTAGTGGATCCGGTACTTCATGTTCATTATCCTTAGCACCTATGCGCTCAGCATCAATCAGGTCTTCGTTGTCCACATCCTCCATAGGAAGTTGATCAGTAGGAAGTTGATGTTCTACTTCCATTATGATCGCAGCTATTCCAACAGCCAAAAACAATCTGTTTACAGATATTGAGCGGTAATCTGCTCATTTATTCTTGTGGCCAGCTCTTGGTACTTGGGTGAACAGAGACGTTAGTGTTCTCTCCTTATACTTTCCCCACTTTTTTCTACAAAAAAATAAAGGCGCATAAAATGTCTGTTTATTTGTAGGTCCATTTTAATTGCCTTCTGGGTTGCTGAACCTCTACTAATGCCTCTGATTGAATTACGCCATCTGCTTCTGGAGAACGTGGTGGTACTGGATCATCATCAGGTTGAGCAAGAACATGAATTGGCGCTGCTTCATCGTGTGATGCAACTTCCTTTGAGTGGGAAACTTACCCGAGGTTACATCGCAGAACACTGTTCCTTGGAGTTCAGTCTCTAGCCACGGATGACCTTCCGCAGCAGGCGGGATATTTAGAGGTGAAGCTTCCATCTTTGGGTACTTTTTTAGAGCTACCATTTCTCCTAGTTCTCATGTTAGCATTATCGGCTATCTGCTAAGGTGGTCTTGCTGGAGCAGGGGGTATATTCATGGGAGGATGTTGCTCTTCTTCTTGCTGATGAAGAGCTTCATATCCCTTTCGGCTTAAGAAGGACACCTGATCTCTTAAATACTGAAGCATTCAATGAGCATGTTCCGCGTGTATATTGAGCCAAACGCTCATGTAACCTTAGCTTGTATCCCTAACGCGCCAGTGAGCTTTCTTGCCAAGAGGAAAGGATGTCCCATATAATTTGGCCAGACCATGTAAAGCGACGTTCTCGCGTTTCCCCTTTCATTGCCTCTGGTCGTCACCTCGGTTCAGTGTTATTGCCACTCCCAACTGAACCATGGCCTCCGTCCGAGAGAGGCCAATTGTGGGTGGCAGTGCATGATACTGTTGGCGTAACCGCAAAATTCTTTGTATTGTGGAGTTAGCCCAATGCAACGTGGCTGACTGCAAGAGCCAGAGCTCTCCCATGCCCCAGGATTATGAAATTAGTATGGCGTTTGGAAGGGGAAAAGTTTGGTTTTCGAAAGAATGGAACAAAGAAACACTTTTTAATTACTTTTTGTAAATTAAAGTTTGGTCAATTCATAAGAAATTTTAAAGGAATAATTTTCACTCCTACTTGTATTGTGCCCGAAATAAGTCCAAAAAAAGGCAAAATATCATTTTTATCTCAAATTCATGATACAGACAATATTTTTTCCCATGCTAATTATTTTTTTGATAAGTGACAAGTTTCAAAGTATCTTTTAAATCATTTTTAATTTTTTGAACACAATTACATGACGATACTTTTGTTTCGAAACAACTTTTTTTCTGAGTAATTTTCGAAACACTTAATCAAAAATGTGAAAAGATGATATCCATCCTTCCAGTTCCTTCACATTTTTTTAGTATATATATTAGCTTTTCAATGCTTCAAATGTACGGTTATAGTAGACGCTATATAAATTTCCCATCCAAACGACGGATTTAGATAAAACGTAAAAGATCGTTTAAATTGTTATATAAGTTTCAACAAATTTAGAAACTTAATTTTTTCCTTCTAATTAACTCTAATAAAATGTAGATATCAGAGAAAGATAAGCATGATGCATGTGACCTGAAAGATAACGAGTATACGACATATGTATTATAAAATATGTAAAAGCACTAGAATATTCAGCAGTTGAATTGTTAATTTAATACTTAATTAAAACACTACTTAGTTTCTTGTCTAATTATAAAAGATGAAGATTGTTCCTATTCTCGCATTATCCTTGGTGGTATTTCTGAATTATATTGGTGAATATAATAATAAAATATATCTATAATTTTACATACATTTTGAGCTGTCCGAAAATAAAAAAATTTTCGTAGTAATTTTTTTGCTTATCTTGAGGACTTACGAGCAATAGCAATTAAGTCCTATAATTGTGTAATTTTTTTACTTTATGATTAAAAATTGTATTATGTGGCTGAAATCTCGTTATTTTCTTGAAAAGTCAATAGTTTTGTTAAAAATTCATACTTTTTGGCGATGGCGTCTGTCTGTCTGTCCACCCGTTCGTCCGTAAACACGATAACTTTCGAAAAAATCAACTTATCAAATCGCCCTTTGCCATACTTTTTTAGGTCCTAAAAGAAAGAACAAGTTTTTTAACCAGCATAACTTGACCCATGGTTATAGTTTTATCCATCGAAAATGCTATCCGAAAATCGAATATCCCGTTTTTACGCCATACGACGACATATACGTAAAAAAAGCTTAAAAAAAGTCCAACATTCTAATTTTGTGTCAAACGAATTCGTCTTATTTGGTAAAAAATTAATATTCCTGGTTGAAAATTCCTCTCTTTGCTCGAAGATTAATTTTTCAACTTAAAATTTAATGACTTTATTTTTTGTTGAAAATTTATCTTTTTTGGTTGAAAGTTCCACTATTTGTTGAAAATGTAACTACTTTATTAAAAATTAGTTGCTTTTTGGTATAAAATCAATTTTTGTAACTTAAAATTGATCTCTTTCAGTTGGAACTTCATGAAAATTTGTTGAAAATTCGTCTTTCTCGCTAAAAAAGTAATCTTGGTTGAAAATTCATCTTTTTTTTTTAAATCAACTATTTAGTCCACATAAGAAACAGTAAGATTTTATTAGCTATTAGTACGTAAATTGCATAAAAAACTGTGTAGGGCTCTACGTCTAACTATATATTATAACTATTTGTATATACGTGACGAATTTGTTTTACGAAGAAAAAAAATGGTTAAAATATGTTTTGTGTAATTTCTGAAAAAAACGTGTAAACAACACGAATTTATCAATCAGCTCATATCCGCACCCAGTACCAACATACGATTATCTCCTTTAAGAAGAATCTGAAACTCTATTTTTTGTTGCAGATTTGAGTGTGGAGTTCGAGTGGTTACCTAATGGCGCTCCTATTCCTGGTGTTCCTCGTTGCCGATCTTCTTATTCTCCTCACAGCTATCAATCTCCAGAGAGGTCTCTTCCTCCAGTCAGACCCCATTCTTCGAGTTTTCTGGTCAGTTCTTCTCCTTCTACTGAGCCTTCTCTCCGTGCTAGGTCCAGGTCTCCTCTTGCCAGGTCCAGGTCTCCTCTTGCCACGTCCAGGTTTCCTCTTGCCAGGTCCAGATCTCCTGATGCCAGGGACCCTTCTTTACGCATACTTGGAGTTACCCTTGAACAACTTAGCTCTTTGCGGCTTATTCCCAAAGCGAATTCGAACCAGATATTTGAAATTCGAAGGTACACTTTTCCTCCCAATAAACCAATTCGAGTGAAAGAAAGATACAATGTTCTTGGGCCCATGCCTACCGAAGAACAAAGTGTATTATCAACGCCCAATGGTGATATCATTGCAATTATAGTGGAAAGAACTAAAACACTTCGTGGAATATATACGATGAGAACTGGCATTCAAAGACGAGCGAAGATAAACATTCACAGCGGCGAGATTGCCGAAATGACCTCAGCAGAAGTCCTGGAAGCTCATTTGGGCAGCCGTTCGCCAATCTCAAAGATGTTTAATGTTGTAAATGTAAATGATATTCCTGCAAACCATTAATTTAATTTTAAAAAAAAATTAAAACGAAAATAAATTATTGTTTTTGATTCGAAAGACGATCAATATGTTACAATTTTGTGGTAATCCTTTTCCTAAAAAGCTTTAGTCGCGATTTCTCGCATATATTATGGCCGAAAACTTTATTGAATGCGACACTGCATAAATATAATTTTTCCTGGCTCTTTTCAGTTTTGTTATTCATTAATCGGAAGCAAAAACATGTGCTATGCGCGCACGATTATATTTATTTTTATATTATACACTTTTTAAATTAAAATATCATAAAATACAAAAAATTTTGTATTTCATAGTATCGATTATTTTGGTTATCTTCACATTTTTCTTAAGACAAAAAGAGAGGATTTACTTTTTAAGTCTTTTCTTAGTTGAAAATAAGAATATCTCTAAATTCAACATTTCCATTAAGTTGTAGGGGAAACAATTTTGGTTTTTATTTTTTCTGAATTCAAAGAGGGAATTTTTTTATTTCAACAGTTTCAGTATAAAATGAAACAGTGTTAAATACCTAATTTTGAAACAGTTTCATCTTCAAGGCTTCTTCGAAATTACTAAGTTTTCGAGTTTAAATTTTATAACGTTAGTCTTTAAATCTCAATATTTTTAATTGTTAAATCTCAAACGTTTAAAATTTTAATTCATTTTCCTTGAATGTTCTTTAACTTGAAATTCGAAAGCTGAAAAATTAATCTGCTTTAAATCAAAAGCCGTCAAATTTGAACAATTTCGGAAACATGTGTTGGAAAGTTTTCCATTAATTACAAACATGTTTTAAAAAGTGCTTTCCATTAATTATAACTTTTTTTCAAAATTTGACCTTCCAAAATAAATATAATAAATAAATTCAACTTTGTTCCAATTTATGTTTTTTTTTGTCTGAAAAAAACCTTGCAAGCGATTCTTAAAACATTTGATCAGAATTTAAAACATCAAATTTTTCTTTCCAATTCCTTTAACATATTCTGTAGAATTTATATCACGTTTGCTCAGCTTCAGATGGACCGTTATAGCACCACTGTTGAAATGTAAATATCAATCAAAGATAGGCCTGATGACTATAGAATCCAAGGTAATGACTATGGGATATATGTATTATATATAGTCAAATGACGCAGGTGAATTGTTGTGTTCAGCAGTTAAATTCTTAATTCAATTCCTTATTAAAACATTAATCAGCTTTTTCCCGAGTTAGAAAAGATGAGGATTCTTCTCACTCTCGTCTCATCCTTGGCTATCATCCTCAATGATATTGGTGAATATAATAATAAAACATATTTATAATTTTAAGTACATTTTTTAGCTTTCCGGAAGTAACAATTTTTCCGAAGAAAACAAGATTTTCTCTGTCCCTCCCCACACAAAAAAAATCATTCAAAGATTTTATAAACTTAGGGCACAAATATGCATATAATTTTCTTTGATTAAATAAACGTGGAACCTTACTGAAAAGAAAAGCTGTAGATAACAAGTGCATTGGAACCTGGAATTAAAAACAGTTTCGGGCATGTCTTGCCCTCATGTTGTTCATCACGCATGAATGAGCACCGCCTCTCTTTTGCCCCTGCGGTCACCGCATCTCCAAAATGCCGAGGACATCAATTCAGGAATGTCGTAAATCCGGGGTTCTTGATTCCAGGTTCCAGTGTAAGTCTTACAAATGTCTTACAAATCGTATATTTTGTTGAAAATTCCTCTTGTTTAGTAAAACATGATTGTTTTTGGTTCAAAGTTTCTCTCTTCGGTTGAAAATTGAACTCTTTTGTTGAAAATACATTTATTTTAATCGATGTTTTTTTCTTTTCTTAAAATTTATCATTTTGAGTTGAAAGTTCATGTTTATTTGTTGAAAATTTATCTTTCTTGGTAGAAAATTAATCTTGGTTCATGAAAAACGAAATCGCTGATGAATGAGTTTCTCTTGTTTAGATGTGGTTAAGAAAATAGCTACTCAAAATAAGAATATCTTAATGGAAAAATGATTGTGCCTACAGTAAAATTCAGAAAATGAAGATTGGGAAAAAATGATTCCGCTATATGTAGTTTATCGAAAGATATTATTGATGTTAGCTGACTGGAATTTCGAAATCTTTCTGCCTCCCAATTAAAAATTCCGACGGCGAAGTATCCGAAGAAGATAACGCAATTTCCTACATACTTTACGCCGGCAGAATTTTTAATAGCTGTGACAGACCTCTAAAAAAAGAGCAAATATTTTTTAAATTATTCAATCATTCTTCCAAATTTCAGAAATTATTCTGCAAAGTAGATGAGAAATAATACATTTGATTATTCGCGGTCTATACTTGGAAGCATGGTAGTAAAACAATTTAATTTGGTGGAGATTTTGACATTAAAATTTTGTCTTAATTTAACTTTTTAGGTTTAAAAACTTGAAAATTTATTAAGTCTATAGTTCTTCGTACATACGTGGCGAATTTGTTATACGAAAAACAAACAAAAAATTTTGAATATGTGTTGTGTTGCGAAAGAAGGCTTATCACAAGCAGAAAAATTCAAAATTAGATTTAGCTAAAGCCTTTCAAAAACCTCGGGCTATAGATTTTTTGTCACATGTCTTGATTTTTTATATTACCTCATAAATACTCTTGTTCTCTCGTAATTATATTTTTATATTTCAGTGAAAATTAATTTCTCAAAAATATGTGTGAAAATCACGAATTCCTTCACCAGCGATTTTAGGTTTTTATGTTGTCGCCGCCTCTCATATCCGGTAAATTAAAATAGTCCAAGAGCCAGCGACACTGGACCTTGCGTCATCGCGGATATTGATAAAAAAAAATTAGGAATGAAAGTTTGCATGTAGGGTAATGCCATGCTGACCAAGCAAATCCTGAACCCACCGATTAGGGGCAGGAACACATACATTTCCAACGAGTGCTCGATGCCGCCAATCACGTGATTTTTTTTTTTTTTTTCCATTTCGCAAACATGCTACTTTTGAGGGAAAGTTAATTTTCCAATAACTAATTGAGGTACGTGGGTTCAGGATTTGCTTGTTCAGCATGGTGGTTCGTTATTACCCTACACGCAAAATATAATTCCTAATTTTCTTATCAATATACGCGATGAAGCAAGGTTCAGTGTCGCTATCTCTTGGACTAAAAGATCACGTCCGTACCCTGTACCAACATACGATTGTCTCCTTTGAAAAAAAATGTAATTCTCTGTATTTTGTTGCAGATTTGAGTACAGAGTTCGATTGTCTACCTAATGGCGCCCCTATTCCCGGTGTCCCCCGCGCTGGACCTTCTTCTTCTCCTGAGAGGCATGATTCATCTGAAAGGTCTCTTACTCCTGTCAGACCTCATACTCCGGGTTCTCCGATCAGGTCTTCTCCTTCTGCTGAGCCTCCTCTTCGTGTAAGGTCCAGGTCTCCTTCTGTCAGAGACCCTTCTCTACGGATATTTGGAGTTACATTCGAGAACCTTAAATTTATTCGGCTCATTCCCAAAGCGAATGAGAACCGGAAATTTGAAATTCGAAGATACACTTTTCCTCCCAATAAACCAATTCAAGTGAGAGGGAGATACAATGTCCTTGCCCCCATGCCTACCGAAGAGCAAAGTGTATTATCAGCTACCAATGGTGATGTCTTTGCAATTATAGTGGAGAGTACTAGAAGACTCCGTGGAATATATACTGTAATATGTGGCATTCAAAGGCGGGCAAAAATAAACATGTGCAGCGGCCAGGTTGACGAAATGACCGAAGAAGAAATCCTAGAATCTCAAGCAGGCAGCCGTTCACCAATGTCAAAGATATTCAAAGTTGTAAATGTAAACGATATTCCTACAAACCATTAATTTAATTTGAAAGGGAATGTAGAAATATAATATTGTTTAGGATTCAAATTAGTATGAAAATGTTACCAATAAGTGGTCATACTTTTCTTAAAAAGGTGTAGTCACGAGCCCTCGCAAACTTCATTATCGAAAACATGATTTGTTACAAAACAGTGTGAATATGATTTTCAGTGGCTCTTTTCAGTTTTTTGTTTATTTAGTACTAAGAAGCAACACACGTGCTACGCCCGCGCGATCATTTATTATTTTATTATTTATTATTTTTCGGCTACAAAAAAGGTTGAAGTAATTCATCCTTGCCCGTCCGCGGGCATGCATATGGTCAAAGTGACCGAAATTTCGGTTTATATGGTTCTATATTAAAAAGGGTAGAAACTGTTGAATTTTAATTTATTTTAAACTTTTGCCCGGCATCCCCTCCCCTCTTCTTACCATTACTCCATCACCTCCCACAACCTCCACCTATCCACCGAAGGGAAAGCCCCTTTAAGATCCAAAAAAATCGCGTACACTTTCGATCCCTCCTTCACTAACTCTCTACCTCTCCTAACCCCCTCAAGCCCGTCTGCGTCTCCTAAAATATTCCTTCCCCATCGACATTCTTCCGCAGCCTCACCGCCAACACAAGCGCGTATACTTTGTACGCCGTATTCATTAGCGTAATCCCTCTATATTTTTCCTGCCTATTCCCATCTCCTTTCTTATACAGTGGCACTATAAACCTCACCCTCCATCCTCCTGGAAATCCCTGCCCCCATACTTTCTTCACTGCCCCTTTCAGCATCTCCATAACCTCTTGTGTACTGAACAGCCACGCTTCGTTCTCTACTCCATCCAGCCCTGCTGCCTTAGACCTTCTTAACTTCCTTATCTGTTCCTCTATTTCCTCGTCATTCAACTCCTCCATCTCTGCTTCCCTTGTTCTTCTACTGCCATCATCGCTCTTCCTTGAATCTGAGCCCTAGAACGATTCTTTAAAAAACTCCCTCTACTCCTCACTCCTTATCTTCTTGCTTATCCCCACTCTACCCTTCCTAAACCTATTTATTATCTTCCACACGTCCGCCTATGTCTTATCACTTCCCAGCTCCTCTTCCAGATTTTTCTACTTTTCCTGTTCTTTCTTCTTACACATCAATCTAAGCCCCTTCCTCATTTCTACGTACTCCTCCCTTTTCGCAGTACCCTCTTTCCATTTCTTCTATTTGCTCTTCCCCGTCTTTTTCATCTTTTTACATTTCCCATCCCATCACTGCTATTTTGCATTTTTTTGAATTTTCCAAACATACGGTTGTCCATTTTGAGACAAATTCACTTCCCTGCTTCTTGTTACAGATTGGAGTTAACAGTTTGATTGTTTGATTCTCCCTCGTTCCGGAACTTCTAATTCTACTGACAAGCATCATTCTCCTGAAAAGTCGCTTCCTCCAGATGAGACTTTTCTTCATGCCAGCTTCAGGTCTCCTCCTGCCAGTCTCTATTTTCTGGTAGGGTCTTCTCCTCCTTGCGAGCCTCCTCTTCCTGCCAGGTTCAGGTCTTCTCCTGCCAGGCTGTATTATCACTGTATTATCAACGTCTATGCAATTATAGTGAAGAATACTAAACTACTTTGTGGAATATATGGAATAAGAGATGGTATTGAAAAACGGCCAAAAGTGAACATGAATACTGGGAGTGTCGAAAATATGACCACAGAAGAAATCCTGGAAACTCCATTATGCATTGAATCCATTATAAACTGACTATATGATTTAATTATTAAATTACGATTTAAATAAATATTAAAATAGCTACATCGGCTTAATCTGAGATTTTATATAGTAATAAGATGTTATTAAGAGAAAAACACTTAGAAAAGAAGATACTTTGATTCAAAGTAAATTTCGCTAAATCAAAGGAAAACATGCATTGGCTCTCAGTAAAGGAAAGTTTCTTTGATTTGAATCAATTTCTCTTGATTCAACGAAATTTCTTCAGTTCAGATTTTTTTTTTTTTGTTCTTTCTCAAGATTTATATTTTAGAGTTGTGTGTGTATTTTTTTCAAACGTCAGTCATGAAAACTACAGAATTTTAATTTTTAATTTTCAATTTAAAAAATTTCAAACCTTTCTTTTTTGAAGATTTATATTTTAGAGGTATTCAATTTTGAACGTGATATCAGTTTTCACAAATCTAGTAAGGAGATTTTTACCTTGAAATGAACTCGAATAAAATGTAAATATCCGAGAAGGACAGACTTGAAGCGTGTAATCTATGAGATAACGACTGTACGATAATTATGTATTACAAAATATAATGAAGCAATTGAGTATTCATCAGTTACATTCTAAATGAAATTCTTCATCAACACGTTATTCAGTTTTTTTTTAATTAAAAAAGATGATTGTTTATATTATCGTCTTGTTATTGGCAATTTTGCTCAATTCTGTTGGTAAATATAATAACTAAATATATCTATAATTTGTCGTAAATTTTTAAGCTTTTATTTGACTTACGTCATTCGTATTTCTTATCTTCTGGACTTATAAGAGAGCTGCAATTTTGTGCTAATGAATAAAAGTCGAAAATAATGGCTAACTTAAATTTGCAGCAATATTAGATAAAAAAAAAATTTCCTTCAATTTGGAAAAATAATTAAACTTTATTTAATTATCGTGAGTAACACATATTTTTTCAACTTTTTTTGCCTGAATTTACTCCTGTTTAGTAATTTTCGTGTAATGAGAAATAATATTGGGAAAGTTCACCCTCATAACAATTTTTCAAAAAATTTGAGAAAATTACATTTTAGATCTTTCACTGTAAGGAAATTTTTTCAGTGATATTTATTTTGAAACATGTCGCTGTTATATATGAAACGATTAAATCGATATTTAATATCACAATTTTCGGGGGTGGTCTTCACCCCCCCCCCACAAAAACCCTATTTGGACAGATAAGAAAAAACACGTGTCGCTTAGTTTCTCGAGCACTACAACATATTTGAGAACGAAGAAAAGCGGAGGCGGACACCTACCTAGGGTTCCTTGTTAGCGAGTGAAAAAAATCTGAAAGGGGTCGATTTTTGCTATTTCTCAAAATGGTGGTCCTAAGCCGGCACCTCCTGGTCATGAGTCAGCACATAATTTTTTCCGCTCGAATGTAAGAAAAAGAGCAGGTTATATAAGTTCAATGAGGAAATGGACAAAGTTAAACGATTTACAACGAAAAAGCATGTAGAATATTGTCAAACTTTATTTATAGGATGGACACCTACCAGAGACAAGCAACGTGCAGTCAAAACGCAACCAAACTAAAAAAAACACAAGAGACAAGTGACATCGAATTAAAACACAACAAAATAAAATAACACATAAATAACAACAAAAGCAGCAAAAACCAGGTGCCGACTCAGGACGACCTGTTTGGTGTCGACTCAGGGTCTCTACGAATGTTTGCCACCAAAGAAATCCGAATTCACACACCTGTAGCTGCTTCACAAGAATGGAAGAAAATGGAATTCCGTTTACACGAAAAATGTATACCCCGCTCACGCTGTCAAGCGAAAACTGAAGTGACAATTGTTAGCGTAAATTACGTCCATGTCTACCAACCTGTCATACGGCAAAATGGTCAAGCCGACACGCGTGCCATTGTTGAAAAATGCGAGGGTGCCGGCTTAACTCACAGTACCGACTTAGGACTACTCTCCCCTATGTTTAGAGTTTATTATTATTTTTTTTTTTGTAAGACTTAAAATATCATGTCCTATAAATTTAAGATTTTCGCCACCACTTTCCTAGCTCATGACACGTGTTAAAGTCGAGGTAGAAAATTCCATAAATTCTTGATTTTTTTCAAGCAACTTCTCAAGTGACATTTTCTCATCAAAAAGTCAGAAATATCTCTAAGTGAGATACTTTTCTGAAATATTCGATGAAATTTTTTGTTACAGATTGCAGTTCACAGTTTGATCGTTTACCTTATGGTGACCCTACTCCTGAAAGATCTCTTTCTCCTGCCGAGCCGTCTCTTCGTGCCAGGTCCAGGTCTCCTCACGCCAGGCCATCTTCTTTACAAATACTTGGATATGACCTTGAACAACTTAGATTTATTCGTTTTATTCCCGAAGTGAATCCGAACCAACTATTCGAAATTCGCAGATACATTTTTCCTCACGAACAAACAATTCGAGCGAGAGGAAGATATAATGTCCTTGTGCCTATGCCTTCCGAAGTGCAAAGTGTATTATCAACATCTAATGGCGATGTCTTCGCTATAGTGGAGAGTACTAAATTTACTAGATCACTTCGTGGAATATATATGATAAAAAATGGCCGTCAAAGACGCGCGAAAATAAACATGTATAGCGGCAAGGTTGAAGAATTGACCCCAAAAGAAATCCTGGAAACTCCATTAGGCACCCGCTCACCAATCTCAAAGAAGTTTGCAATAGTAAATGTGAACGAAATTCCGCTACAACAATAACTTCATGTAAAAAAATGTAAAACTAAAGTATAATATTCTCTGTAATCCGAAGAAGGAACAAAATGTTTCATATTTAATGTAAATATTTATTAATTCATACTATCCGACAATAAAATTTCTGACAAAATTTAAGATAAATTAAGTTTTATTTTAAGATTAATGGAATATTTAGAAACTTTTCAAAACATTCTGAATGATTTAGAAAATTGTCAGAGAAGGATTTAGAAGATTTTTGATAATTTTGATAGGTTTCAGGAGAATAAATAAATTTTCGTAAGATGCCTGGGAAAATTTCAAATGATATTTTCATTCAAAAATTTGTTTTCAAAGAAAATTTTAAACGATTTCAAACCACTTAGAACTATTTCTAAAAATACAAAGCAGAAAGTATGGAAGATTTCCAAAAATTTATGAAATATTTTTTTTTTCCAGTCTTCTGAATGTCCTAAATATCTTTTAAACTGGCTCTAATTTTTCATAATATTTTGTGAGATCCAGTAAAATAATCCGCGTTTTAATGTTTAAAAAAATGAAGCAAATAAATAGTTATTCCTTAACTTGAGTTAATAAATATCGTTCTAAATATTGAATCTAAATTTAAAAAAGAATCTGAATTATATATATATATATATATATATATATATATATATATATATTCAAAATCTCATGTTCCCAATTAGGTAAGTGAAATTTCATACCAAAATGTTTTCTTAAACTGCATATGTTGAAATTAATTTAGTGAAGGTTATTTTAATAAATTGAGTAAAAAAATTTGAGGGTTTCTACCCAATGAATGATTTTGAATTACTGGCGATTTTCTGCTTTTTCACTTTCAATTTTCCATTTTCTCGGTCTTTTCAAAAAAAAAAAGTTAAATTACATTGCGAATTATTTTTGTATTCTAAAAGCTCGTTACTGCATCTAAAAGTACCTTTCTTACCCTTGAAAATCCTTTTTGAATTTTTAAGATTTTTTTTTTTCTTCGAGATATCGTTCAATGAAGTTGAGTACTTTGCCGTTTTCGTGAATACAACCTCACCGAAAAAAAGTTCGTCCGGAAAGCAGAACCAAAACCCATAAGCCCAAAACCTATGAACCCAAAACAAGTTATTTATATTTTTGTCATTTGTTTCTGAATAGCTTTATTTTATTTTGCTGCAGTAGGTGGAGGAGTTGGAGGAGGTGTAA